>NW_021025289.1:2249157-2301999 GCF_004153795.1 Camellia sinensis
TCTTTTACACATCAATCAATCACTTTTTCTCTCTCATCTTTCCTTCTCAATCACTTTTTTTCTCACACACATCTACTCAATTACAACAAAATATCAAATCATCCCAAACTCCCAAACTACTTTCAAAATAGAATAATGCTTGGGACCCCCTTTTGGGAGTCACCCCCTCACCCCCTTTTGCCACGTGGCAGGTGGTGATTGGAGGAGCAGGAAAAAAAAGAAAAAGAAAAAGAAAAGGTAACCAATGAGAGAGAGAGGGGGTCAAAGGCGGTGGGGGGAAAAGGGGGATGAATCATTACTCTTCAAAATATACAACCAAACAAACCAAAAAAATTTCTAAAACAACTCTCCCAAATTTTTTTCAAAAATAACTCTCTAAAAAACCAACCAAATAAGCCCGTGTATCTTATTAGGGGTAACATAGTAAAATTAAAGAAGTCATCGATCAAACGTTTGTAATGTTAAAATTTAGCACGCTTCTTCTGTTGTGCTAAATTTGGCCCAATATATAGTATTATTTTTAATTGAGTAGGTTAGGGGCAATGAAAAAAATTATTAAATACTTTATAAAGATTTTTTATTCTTGAATTAAATACATAATAAAATATTATACATTAATCAAAATATGAAAAATCTTCATAAAATATTTTATGATATTTTTTTTTTTATGATATCTAACATTTCTCCAACAAGAAAAACAACACACCACAAAAGTTTTTTTTTTTTTTTTTTTTTCGGATTCTATCATGCACAATTTTTGCAATAGCACGATGAATGGTTACATTACTAGATCTTTTTTTTTCATAGAAATAAATATATTACAAAAATTATATAAAATTTATACGAGTTAAACTGGCAACCTTACATAATTAATAGGCAAATGCGTGGTTATACATTATCGGAGTTGAGACTCATTGTGTTTAGAGGTTATTTGAGATATATTAAATCAGGCGTTTTTTGAATTTTTATACTAAAAAATTGAGAATAAAAAGATAGTTATTTGGGATAATTTTTTAAATTTCTACGAAAAAATATGTATTAAAAAATTGTATAAATTAGTGTATAGGATAAGATTGAGATAGAATAGACAGTACGGTGGGATGTCTTAAGGGGCTGCGTGTGCAGAGTAGGCTAGGAGATGGTTCCCTCCTTTTCGGACATTGAATTAGACAGTACTGTTCGGCCCGTAGGAGGCTACCATGGGTCTTTTTTTGTTAATCGGAACCGTTCAATGTATAGAACTCGTCGAGTACTATATGCTTGTAAAAAATCAAATTGATTGGATTAGGTTTTTTTTCAACCGTTAACTATAACACTATTCATTTTTTTATACAAAACTGATTTGATTATGTAGTTAGTGATATTCGATCAACGTGATTTTTTACAGGCATATAGTACTCAATGAGTTCTACACATTGAACGGTTCAGATTATCAAAACGGGACCCGTGATGGGCCCCCAAGGGCCGAACAGTACCGTGTTGTTTGTGCACCCCGCCTGTGCAATTTTTTCAAAAAAGTCAACTCTGTGTCTGTGGGGACATCAAAGTTGTTTGTAATAATTTTGTGCAAAATTAATTTTTTTAATATTTTTTTCTGTGAATAGAGATAACATTTTAATTTTTTTAGTAACTTTTTAGCTTTTTAAATTTTTTGAGGTATGCCACACCAGTCCTTAATAATAAACAAAAAAAATAAAAAAATATTTATGTATATATATTTTAATTTTAGGCTAGGTTTGACATATCTTACAAAAATCAAAAAGTTAAAAAATCTCTATCCTATTTAAGTCACATCGTCTTATTTAAGTTACATCACATTTCTGCCACATCACTTCAAACTCAACTCATATTTCATAAAAAATTAAAAAATATACTTATTTAAAACATCCTAAACAATCCTTAAATAGTAATAATTTTCTCATTATTGGAGTTGAGATCCATTGTGTCTAATAATTAAAAAAATTGTTTATGTATACATTTTTTAATTTTGAATAAATATTTTTCTCATTTAAAAAATGGCCACGAGGATCTGGTGGCATGCCAAGCTGTCGGATCATTTCTAGCTGTCTTTGTTTGACCTTGTTTTTGAGAAAAATGGTACTTTGAAAAGTTAGTTAGAAGTTTATTTGGTTCTTTGCTCGGGTGGTCATTGGGTGAGTGGGAAGGGGATGAATTTCAGGTGGGTTAGGAGGAGGCGACTCTGGGATATGTAGTGATGGAACGGTGGAGGGTGTGAATGAAGGTGAAGGTGAGTGTGAGTGGGTGGGCTGGTTTGTGGTAGTAGATGGAATCGGTACTGGAGTGTGTGTTGGAGCTGCACTTTGAGGGTGTTGAGAGACGATGACTTCAGACGGTGTATGGAGTGGCGGCTGGGAAGAGGGTGCGAGAACTGGAATTGGGGCAGGAATCCAAGTGGCGATGAGGTTGGGGAGAGGACTAGTGGACGGTCTAGACAGTGAAGAGTATGGAAAGTGGGATTCAACAAATTTGACATGTCTTGAGACATAGATTTTTGAGGTGGAAGGGTCAAGACAGTAGTATGCACTTTGAGTGAGAGAGTAGCCAAGGAAAACACACGGCTTGGACCGTGATTCAAGCTTGTGTGAGGTGTAAGGTCTGAGCCAAGGGTAGCATAAGCAACCAAAGACCCTTAATTTGGAGTAGTTGGGGGCAGTCAGAAAGATTTTGTGGTAGGGTGAGGAGAGATTTAAAGTGGGAGTGGGCATTCTATTGATAAGGTAGACGGCTGTAGCAAAGGCATAAGTCCAGTAGGAGAGGGGTAAAGAAACATGAGTGAGGAGAGCTAGACCGGTTTCGACGATATGAAGGTGTCGTCTTTCAGAGTAACCATTGTGTTCAGGTGTGTGAGGGGGAGTGGTGAGATGTGATATACCATTGGTGGAAAGAAAATTGGCTAGGGAAAGGTATTCACCACCGTTGTCTGAATAGAGTGTTTGGATGGTGGAAGTGAAGTGTTTTTCCACAATGGCTTTGAATTGTATGAAGACTTCTTTGACATCAGATTTGTGTTTGAGTGGGTAAAACCAAATATATTTACTGAAATGATCAATGAAGATTACATAATATTTAAAGCCATTATGTGAGTAAATGGGAGAGGTCCAAACATCAGAGAATATGACTTCAAGAGGTTTAGTAGTGACAATAGTAGAATTGGAGAAAGACAATTTGTGGCTTTTATTGCAAAGACAAGCATTACAGGAAAAATTAGAAGATAAAGATGAAGATAAGCCTAAGGCATTGCGAGAAACAATGTGCTTGAGAATTGGAAAAGCTGGATGTCCTAAGCGATGGTGCCAGTCAATGGTTGTTGTCTTGATGGTGGAGAGGGCAAGTAAAGGGGAGGAGGTTGGCCACTTATATACGCCATCTTTAGTCTGTCCCTGCAGCAGTGTGGCCCCGGTGTGCAGTTCCTTCACAAGAAAAGTGGATGGTAAGAACTCAATGGAAACATTGTTAGAAGTGCAAAATTGTGAAATAGAGATTAGGTTCTTTTTCATAGAGGGAACACACAGAACATTGTTTAATGTAAAGTTTTGGTGAGGAGTTTTAAGAGAGGTGGAACCAGTGTGGGTGATGGCAAGATTGGAGCCATCACCGATCATGATGTCATCAGTGCCAATGTAGGGAGCATGCAATGAGAGGTTGTTGAGATCAGATGTGAAATGGTGTGATGCACCACTGTCCAAAAGCCAGGATGGCATGGTGGAAGGTTGGGTGGCAAGATGAGCTTGTGGTTGCCAGGGTGTGCCTTGTGGAGAAGAGCGGGATGTGGGGAAAGACTGAACTGGTACAAGACGAAATGAAGGACACCGTTTGGCAGTGTGACCCTGAAGCCTGCAAATTTGGCAGTGACCAAGGTATGGCCTGGGTGGAGGACGTGGGCCCTGTGAGGAATGAGGCCTGTAGTGGTTGCAGCAGATGGGTGGTTGGTGGAGTTAAGGGATGGGCGCCAATTTGTGGTGGTAGTGTTTTGTGGTGGGGAAGGACGCCAATTTCGGGTGTTGGGTTTGTAGGTGGGATTTGCAGTGGCTGGGAAGTGATGTGGCTCAGGTTGGATGCTGTGAAGGGAGGCTTCAAAGTTGAGGAGTTTTTCGTGAAGTTCTTCAAAAGTGATAGAGGTATCTCTAGCTTGGACAGCTCGGACTAATTCTTTGTATTCATCACCGAGGCCATCGAGGATTTTGTCTGTGATTTCTTCTTCATCCATTGGAGCGCCAAGAAGAGCAAGGTCATCGGTTCGAGTTTTGATGGTTTGCATAAACTCAGTGATGCTAAGGGAGCCTTTGGTGGTGTTTTTGATTTGGGTTTTGATTTGTTTGATGCGGCCTCGAGAGGGTTTAGCATAAGTGTTGGCTAGAATTGTCCAGGCTTGTTTAGAGGTTTGAGCTTGAGCTATGAAAGGAATAATGGTGGGTGAAATGGAGCCAATAATAGCGTTGAGGATCAGTTGGTCCTGTCGGGTCCATAGAGTGTAACGGGGATTAGGAATGATGGTATTGGCTTGAGTTATGGTGGGTGGCGGACATGGGTTGGAGCCATCAATGTAGCCAAGAAGGTCATAGCCAATGAAGAGGGTTTGGAACTGTAGTTTCCAGGAGAGGTAAGTGGTAGAGGTGAGTTTGAGAGGGGCTTGAGCAGCAACGTTGATGCTGATGAGAGTTTGGTGTGCTTCATTGGTGTTGAGGATGGTTGCAGCGGCAGAATCGGTAGTCATGAGTGCTGAAGAACAGGGGAAAAAAAAAAAAAAAAGAGGATGGAACAATGGATCAGTTTAGGCTCTTGATACCATATTAGCTTGAGGAAATCAACCTGACTTGCATATACAATTTGCAGCAGATATATACACATACAGGATAACAAACATTTGTTTGAAATCCTAAAATGTAGAGCAGTTGAAACTGTTTCCTAACTCTAAGGTACAAGTATTTCAAATGAATTCAAAATGGAGAAACTAAAGGGCTGTTACAATCTGTTACAATCCAGTGATAAATATGGCTACATGCCATCAACAGTAAAAAATAAAAATTAAATAAATAAATAAATAATAAAATAATAATTCCGTGCGAAAGTTTACCTTACACCAATCCAGCAACAAAAACCAAAAACAAGAAATAGCGTGGTGCAAACTAATCAGCTATTAATCATGTCCATTATAAACAGTAACCGTTTATTTTATTTTATTTTATTTTTCTACTGTTTCGGTCCTTCTTTTTGTTTGTTTATTTATTTATTTATCTTAAAATTCATATTGCATGTGAAAAGAATATAGATTATATATTCACAAATTGTATAATCGGCAATTGTGCAAGACAACATTGAATATTCAATCAAAATATGAAAAAATAAAAATATATAGATTCATGCAATCAAAGTAACATGGCTTTGATACCAATGAAAGTTTGTGGAAAAAATAATTTATTTGAAAAAATAATTTTTCAAATATACAACTCCTGATTACATAATCTAAAATATCTCAATCCAAGCGTGTTGTTGTTAGTACCTCAGCAAGCGATCCAAGTGTCTCGCGTCCAAATTGATTTTGTTTTTTGTGTGTATTTTTCTATGAACCTTAAAAATTCTGATGGCCAATTTTTTGTATCAAATATGTCTGATATATATACCCAACACATGATAGAGTTTGCATGTAGGTGGGATCCTTAGGGATCTATGTCTTTTAGTTGTAGAGATAAAATAAAAGATGTATATTTTATCTTGAATTTGCAGGACACAACTTATCCAAATTTTCATTTAATTATCTTTTAAATAGATAATATAGAACTTCCACTAATTGTAATAATGTCCATCAACACATTACAATCAAACCCCTAAAAGTAGAGAATTACAGGTAAGGCTCTTTCTTACAATTGGTTATAAACTTCCTTCTTTCAAACTATATTTCACATGAGCTATTAGGTATGGACAAATTTATCACTATCAAAAATCCTAACTCATGTAGGTGAATTCTAAATTTTTCCTTCTTCTAATTGGAGCCCAAAAACATTTTTCAAAAATATACTTTTATAATTATACATGTACAAATAAAATATTTTTATGAAGAAGTTACCAGCCGATTTTCTTTCGGTCTAATGTTAATAGGAAAAATTACTTGAATATACTTTCTCACTTTGAGAATGGTGGATTCCATGTTAAGCACCTATATAAATCAATTACCACTCACATAGGGGTGTAAATCTGGCCGGCCTGGCCCATGTCGGGCCTTGCGGGCTCTCGCCAAAATTCTGGCCGGGCGGGGCCTAGCCGGGCTGGCCCACGGGCCAAAAAATTAGGCCCAAGGGTATTCGAGCCTTGGGCGGGCTGGACCTGACCATTTTTTTTAAAAAAAAAAATTTTTACCAAAATTTTATTATTTTCCACTAAAAAAGACACTAGGCCTTGGGCGGGCCAAGCCTTGAGTGGGCCTTAAGTGGGCCGATAGGCCGGGCCACAACTGGGCCCGCAGGTCGAACCGAGCTTCAAAATGATGGCCCAGGCTCAGGGGCTCGGGCTGGGCTCAGGCCCGAGCCCAAACGGGCCTAAACTGCCTGAGCTGACCTCGGGCCGCTTGCCATTTTTACACTCCTACACTCACATAACCCAACATGTTTGTGTATAGCCTTTGGTTTGGCGTCACCGATTGAAAATATCAAAGTAAAATGAATAGTTAATTAATTTATACAAGCCTCTCAAGTCAAAGGAAAATAAGTGCATTGTAATAAAAGTACCTTCTAAACTGACAGTGATCATTCCATAAGTGTTCTCAAAACCGATCATGTTCAGTGCATGTACTTATTGCATAGCACTCACATATTTTCCTAAGGTTACTACCTCAATGATGGAATTAATCAGTCTATCATATAGCAGCAAAACAGGTGTAGGCCATAGTAGTGCGATGCCCAATCAACACCCATAGACTAAAACATTAATTGGGTCTACAAGGCACAGAAAAATCATGACTCCCAGTTTTTGGTTCATTAACCATTAGCATGTCTTTCTACAATGTTACCCAAGGGACCTTATGTTCACATCATATGTAACATTAAATATAACATTACCCAGAATAATAATATACAAAAGTGCAAAATAAAATGCCAAGCAATTTATTTAATCCGTTAATAAAGTCAACTAATTGATTTT
The DNA here is from genome assembly GCF_004153795.1 of Camellia sinensis. Lineage (NCBI taxonomy): Eukaryota > Viridiplantae > Streptophyta > Magnoliopsida > Ericales > Theaceae > Camellia > Camellia sinensis. The sequence continues at coordinate 2,256,313 of NW_021025289.1, forward strand.
TGAGGGCACAAATACTAAACCAGTACGGGCACAAGGGAATGTTGTGACAATTTGAGCTACTGTCAAATAGAATATGAGTAGTACTGGTAGTATGTAGACGTGTAGAACAATAGTTGTAGAGGAGCACGCTAAATGCAGAGCATAAATGCAGATGTGCAGTAGTGTAATAGTACGCTAGAGTGTCGTACAGAGCCGCGAGAAGAGTGTGCAGCAACGAGTTGTTGAAAGTTCACTGGTAAAAACTCCAAGCAAAGAAGACAAAGGAAGTTGACCAGGCAAAGCGCGTTGCTTGGAACACGAAGGGTGTTTTATTTTGCTCCAGTGTTAGCTATGCAAGGTGATGCATGGCAATGGGAATCCCAGGAAGGAGGTGCAGGGCATGCAATTATGGAGTGTCAAATATCTTAGTTACTCAAGTTCAAGCATAGCAGGTGAAAACATTCGAGACAAGAAAGCATGGAAGAGATTTGTAAGAGATATAAGCAAAGGCTCTCTCTAAAAGAGAATCAGTGAGTGGTGTGAGTTGAGTTGAGAATGTAAGATTTCCTTATCTTCTTGTATCTCTGTATTTTCCTCAGTGTATTATCTCTACCTGCAAGGGATGCAGATGTCTCAGTAAGGAGATGCAAACTATGTTGGATTTTGGGTGTGATAGGATTGGCAGTAGTTTTTGCGGCGACTCACCTCACATGGGTTGAGGAAGTGATTTGTTAGATATCATCCCATGTGAGGGGTGATCTTTCTCTTCTACTCATGTAAAACCAAGTTGGAGTTTGGATGAAGAAGTTATCAATGACGACACCAAATTCGGTGAAGTACGACGCACGCAGGCAGGTGTTAGAGGCATCAGATTTGGTACAACAAATCTGGAGTGATTTGCGGGATAGTGTCGGCTAGCCTTCCTCTTCTTTGGTGTATAAATAGAGAAGTTGAGGAATGAACTCAGTGTGAGCGTGGAAACCGTTGAGAGAGTTCAATATGAGTGAGCTGAGTCTTCTCTGTGTGAGAGAGGGAGTTGTGTGACTATCATGAGAGAATGAGGCAGAGAGAGGCTTCCTTTGTGTGAAAGGGGAGCCTTGTAGGAGTAGAGTGAAGATGTGGATTCCCTCATCCTCCATTGTAATCTCTTTATAGTCTCCATTTATAATGAATCTCCGGTTACTTTCCCGCAGACATAGGCATTAAGTTGAATCACGTTAAATATTGTGTCTCCTTTAGATGTGTGTGTTGTTTTTCTACTTCGTATGATTTTTGGAACTTGGGTGGGATCTCGGATCCCCAACACAGACGTTGTCGAGGAGGCTATAGAACAGGCCTTCTCAGTGAAAGAGATTTTCAGGGATGTTCGAGGGGATATAGAGCTCCCTTGTTCTGAGGAGGTCAAGGAGTACTGCGAAGCAATCTAGGTTCCAATCAATGAAGTAAGCACCATCATCATCAGCAACAGAATTATGGGTTTGGAGGTTCCAATTGTTGTCGAACATGGTTGGGAAGAAGGAATTACAACCACCGTTGGCGAGGGTGGTGGTTGTGGTCTCGAATATTTTGCCACCAACGTTGAATTTTACTCTTTTTGTGAATTGCCATTGTTGAAACAAGAAAAAAATTGGGTAGGCCCAAATGGGAATGTGAATTGCCATTGTTGAAACAAGAAAAAAATTAGGTAGACCCAGATGGGATTTGAAAATAGGCTCGGCATTGAATTGATATATTTTAGTTTGTCTTTTCGAATTCTTGTATCAAGCTTGAACACTTCATTTGATTAGGTTAGTTGGCTCCTCTCCAATTCATTATTGGATTGGAGGGTAGTGTTGGGATATTTTGGGCTCTAATTTGAGCCCATCTCGATAATTCAAACCATTGAATATGTAGAGCCCATCGAGTATATCATCCATGTAAAAAATCACGGTGATTGGATATTGATAGCCACTTGATCAGATCACATTTCTATCACAATTTATTTTGAAAATTATGCCATTGACGAATATGTGATCTAATAAAATGTCTATTGTAGCCAATTAACGTGATTTTTTGCAGAGATGATATATTCGACGAATTCTACATATTGAATGGTTTAGATTATCAAGATGGGCTCGAATCAAAACCCACAGCAACCAAATAGTGTCCTTCGTCCAATAGAAAAGCTAACTCCTCCTAAATTTTACTGTCTTTTTGAATTCCTGTTTCAAACACTTCATCTGTGTTTCCTTATACGGTTTTCTCACCAAAAGCGTTCACAATTATTGGGGGATCATCACCCCACCATATAGTATACCAATGAGAAGTTATGGCACAAATTGAACTTCTTATTGATTTCGGTAAAATAAAATAAAAATAAAAGGGTATATTAGAAAATACAACTAGCCCTGACTTTTAAGATAGGTTTTTGTTATCAGGCACGTGTTAAGAATTCATTAAATACACTTAATTACCTCCACTATCATAGAAAAGATAAAATACAATAAATATATTTTGTTAAAGACTAAACTACCTCTTATTTAATTCCTTCTATTCTAACATTATATATTTTTAAAATGGAGTTTTTTTTTTGTTTTTTTTTAAACTTTTGTTTTATCATAGAAAAAAAAAATAAATGCCTTTATTTTTAAATAACATTTCATGGATTTTTTTAAAAAATTTTAAATGTCATTTATTTTTAATCATAATTAAATTATATGGTGTAATAAAAATAAAGGATATATAATTTTCGTGATTTTTTAAAAAATATTTCATGTCCTATATTTTTATAAAAATATAAAAAAAATTATATGCTCTTTATTTTTATTTTATTTTTCAATTTTTAGATTCATTTTCTTTACACTGTATAATTTAATTATGATTAAAAATAGATGGCATTTAAAATTTTTAAAAAAAATCCAAGAAATGTTATTTAAAAATAAAGGCATTTATTTTGTTTATATGATAATAAAACAGTTTAAAAAAGAAAACTTCATTATAAAAGCGTATAATGTTAAAATAGAAGAAATTAAATAAAAGAGTAGTTTAGTCTGTAACAAAATCTATTTATTGTGGTTTATCTTTTCCATGAAAGTGGAGATAGTTAAGTGTATTTAGGGCTTTTTTGGGATGTAGGTTGACGTTTTGACTTTTTGGATTTTTGACTATTTTAGCTTGTGGCTAAAAAGTCTCGTTTGAGATAGGTTTTTTGGCTTTTTAACTTTTGTGAAAGAAAAAATGAAATGATTATGTGTTGGATGTGACATTTTGTCTTATTTGGCTAAAATAACTTATTTTATCTTATATGGCTATTTTAGCCCCAATGCGGCATCCCAAGCGAGCTTAATGAATCCTTACCAAAACCCTTTAATATAATAGTGGTGCTACATGCACCAATTAATGTACTAACCAATGTACCAACACTAGTTATGACATTATTATTGACATCACTCATTATACAAATTACAAATACTAAAAACATATTAAATTATGCCACATCATCAATTGGTATACTAGTTAGTGCACTAATTGATGCATATAGCATTAGTCTTAATATAATTACATTAATATCTTCTTTAGTATAGTTACGAGATCAAAACTAATGTCAATGTGAGTAGATACTGAAATAAATAAAAATAAAAATACATTTTAGTAGAAAATATATGATAACGTCATTTTTTAATCCATATAACTAACGAATTACTAATAAAAAAATGGGCCTAAGTGTTTTGTAAATTAAAAATATGAGAAAAGTCAGTGTAATTATGTCAAAATTAAACTAACTATATTTTTTTTTCAATCGTAGGGGAGGTGAATGTAATTTACCCAACATAAAAAGTAAAGTGGATATTTGTTTTAAGCCAAAAACATTCTAACCATTTGGCTGCAATTTATTTAGGTTTCGTTTGGCAATCAGTTAAAAAAGTTGTATATGTATTTTAATTTTTTTTCTTTTTAGTGATCTTTTTAAATCTGTATTAATTATTATTATTTTTTTAAACTTTTCTAGTTGGTCTAGTGTAGAATAATTTTAAAAAAGTAAGAAAAAGATTATGCCATGTTTGGTTTGATTTTCAAAATTTTATTTTAATTTTTTTTTTGGCTAAAAAACAAAAAATTAATTTGTTGCAAGAAACAAAAAAATATATATATTTAACATTTTTATATAATTTTATCTTTTGAGAGGCCAGATATTGAAATTTATTTTTCATATATTTTTTTTCAAATTAGTTTTTACTTTTTCAAACAAATTTCTTAATTTGTTTTTGAAACACAAACAAAACATGGACTTAAATTTCTTTTAAAAAGTTTACTAGATACAAAAATAAAAAATAAAACTAACAAAAATCGAATTTGCCTTGGATTTTTTTTTTTTTTTGCTTTTTTTTTTAAAGAATTTTTAAAAAATATTTATTTATTACTTTTCTGGTTCATCTAATTGAGTAGAATTTAAAAGTGTAAATTGTTTTTGAATTTTTTTTCATAAAAGGTTCAATAAAGAACCAAAAAAAAAAAAAAAATAAAAAAAAAATCAATGAAAAACACTCCCTATTTAACAATGCAATTTTTTTATAATTTTTTTTAAACATGATCTACATACTATTTGACAAAGTTGTCTTTCAATGAATTTTAAATTACTTTTTTTAAACTTAGTATAAAATAATTCAAAGAGTATTTTGTTTTTTTAATTCACAGAATGCTACATACCAACAAGGAATAGGTCAGTACAAAAGGAATAAAAGGCCTAACCACATAGAGGTGATCTTTGGGGTTAGACCTTAAAACTCGGTTTGTTTAGAATGAAATTGGTGAAAAGTGAAGGAAAGAGAAAAAAAAAATTAACTTCTATAAGTTTTTTTAGCTTGAAAATAGGGGAAAGTATAAGAAAACTAATTTTTTTGCACAACTTATATTAGCATTGTAACTAATTTTTATTTCTTGAAAAAAAAAAACACAAGAAAACACAAGTTATCTACATCTAAACATTTAATTTTTTTAAAAAAATTTTTTCTTACAAAATTTTCATCTTAATCAAATGCTTGCAAGAAAAATATATTTTATTTTCTATTTCTTTTCTTTTACCTTCATTTTCTACCAAATCTTTTTTTTAATCAAACGGAACTTAAAGAGCCAAGAGCCTAGAGATCACCCTTATGTGGTGCTATCTAGTAGGGTTATTCAATTATATAGCGATAAGTTGCAAACTCACACATAGACAAGGATTTGAATCCACATTTCTGATACTAAGTATGATTCACATAAGCATGGAAGATTCGTCTTATCAATCATATGTGCTATTGCCCGAGTAGCTGACCCTTTGGAGAGTGGAAACTAAGATTTCAACATTTTTATCTCAAGATCTTATCAAGTTGCCATATCTATTGGGTTAAAAAGAACAAGAGCATGTATTTTGTCATCAAGTAATTTTAACATTTGGAGAGCAAGAGACCTATCGAAAGGAAATAGACTTATACTCCCAAAGGTTAAAACGTACAACAATACAACCATTCAATAGATTGTTCTATTTGAGAATTGATTTTTTGATAATTTTATATATATAAATATGTAAAAAAATAAAATATTTTTTATATTAATTAAAAAAATTTTTTTACTAAAATTCTAAATTTCCAAACATAGTGTTAGTGGATTCAAATCTTGGAAGAACCATTTTGTACACTATACCAAAAGTTAAGTATTTACCTAATCTTTTTTCTCTCAAACACATATTAATGTGTACTAATTGGGCGTTATTTTAGGCACATATTAAAAGTTTTACAAATTTGTATATTTTGAATGAAAGTGTAATAAAAATGTACAATTTATCTCTGTAGGGGATTTGAAATGAATAGTGACTATTAGAGTAATCGAAGACGCAAAACTATGTTAATGAGTCAACAAATCTTGGAAAGTTTGAGACTAAGTAGTCGGGTAAGAGTGGAGCAAGTGGCCTATATATATAGATTATATCATATATATCTTCTATAAAATTATAATAATATCCCTTCTTCAAATTATAATAGTCCCTTTATTATAAATTTTCTTTTTAATTACAATGAACCTACTAAAATAAGTCCTTCTATTATACACCTCCAAAAGAGGTGTACCATATACTAGTTATTACTTTATGATATTGATATTATAAAATTTCATAACCAAATTATTTTTATTCATAACTAAAATGACAACTATATAAATTATAACCAAACACCACATTTTCAATTATAACTTTTTACAATAAGTCATAATTAATATCAGAATGAGTTATTACGAATTATTACTTGATGTATAATCAAAGATCTCTTCAATCATAACCAAAATAACAACCACAAGAAGTTATAACTAAGGTATATCTAACATTATAATGTGTCATAACTAAAGACCACAAAGATCATAACTGCGACATATGATAGACAATTTTTTTTTTTTTTTGCGGTGTGTTTTATAGAATTTCTCTACTAAAATATATCATTTCTATCTCAACTTATCTTCTTTTTTAATTTTTCAATCTACCTAAAATAGTTACTCCACAATATTTGTATAAAATTTAACTTCAAATCCTTTAATTTAAAATTCACATCTATCTAAATAAACTTTTAATATTTATGTTTAGTAGCATCTCATTATTGTTTAATATGAGGGGGAAAAAAATCAATATTGTCATTAATTTGTGCCCCCTCTTCACTGAATTCCTGGCTCCACCATTGGTTTGTATGTTATCATAAGTGACCTCTACCGGGAGTAATGCCAAAGACTTTAAAAGTTCTACCAAAATTTCTACCAAATGTTTGTGAGTCCCATGTAGGTCCCACACCTATGTGAGACATTTACTAAAAATTTTGATAGAACTTTTAGGATCTCTAGCATTTTTGCCTCTACCGGCCAACGTTAACAGTGTGTGGTGAGACTCTGGCTAGCTTTATAATCTGTTATTTTCATCATCCCTTTTCGACTATTGTCTTCCAAGGGGAGAGGGGGTGTCAATTCAACCTCCCTCTATCTTTTTCCTCTCACCCCTGTTTTTGGTCTTTCTTACATTTGTTGAGCAGGTATTTCTTTCTCTCACTTCCTCTAGTTCGATCTAGACCTTTTGCACCTCATCTAGCAGGGCATTGATTAGCAATAGTTTTATATTTTGACGACGTTGATCGACGATAAAAACATATTTGTTGCGAGAGAGGTTGAGTTCTGATTTGTTCTTTTTTATTATTGTTTGTGAGTGGGTTTCCTTTTAGATTGTTGTAGTGATAGTGGCTGTGGGTGCTGTGTGTTTCTACAATATTATTCAGTTGTTATTGTTGTTGTTGGTTATGTGCTTCTTGTTTTTGGGGATTGCAAAGACATTTTCTCATCAACTTTACGTCATTTTCGTTGAATCTATCAACATTTAGATATAGATTTTTTTGCCGCCATAGTATGGGACTCGGGTGGCTGCTGTGTGCTTTGTACAACAGTCAGTTGTTTGAGTTCACTTTGGGTTCTATTTTGATATTTTTTAAAAAGTTTTGAGATTGATCAAATATTAGTAGCCCTTTCATCAAATACCATTTATATTTAGTTTTATTTTTAAAATTATATTTACCATTCATTCTTTCAGATACAAATGTGATTTGATGGAAGAGTTATCGATATTTGATTAATTTAATTTTTGACAAACATATTATTACACTTGATGTATTGTAAAAAACAAATTATTTGAATTATCAAAATAAGATTTGAATTGGGCTCATGTGACGATCTAGTATGCAATCCGTCTTTTTTCCTTTGTTTAACCTTGGTTTTTGCCATGCTAGTGCGTCGTTTTTCACTTAAAGCCTTGTTGATCATTTGAGGTTTGTAGTGTTCGGGAGTTTTCCCTCAAGATCTATTCCGGTGTTGAGTTTCACTTGTTCCGGGGAGTGCGGGGTTAGGTCCGGAGTGCCGAGACTTGAGCTCAGAATTTTCAGGGCTGTTTTGGCTTAGCCGCACGTGCGGGGGCCACAAGCCGCACGTGCGGGAGAGCGCTGCACATGCGAGAGGCTAGGTCGCACGTGCGAGATGCAGGGGAGGTTTTGGGTCACACACTGAAATAAATGCACGTGCGTGAAGAAGGTGCGGGAAGGTGCCGCATGTGCAGGAGATGGATGGAGGAGGGGCTAAATTGTGACACAGAAACAACATCAACGTTTTAATTGTTACAATTGAAATCCTCGGATTTAAATTGAAAAACACGTAAAATCCTGAGATTTTTTTTTTTGTAATTTTCCCTATATATATATTAATTAATTTTTTATAATATGATAAAATCAAAACTTAAAATATTTTACCTAGTATTCAATTTTACTCATTTATTTTTCATCTTACATATTAAGTTTTATTGTTTATAAATCACTATCCATAACATATTATATTATCTATCATTTTTATTAATATTTTAATTTATAAATTATAAATTAAGAGTTAATACTTAAAAGTCCTATTTACAAATGTTATGGGTAGTTCAAGTCCTATTTAAGATTTTTTGAACCAATAAGTCTTATTTAATAAAATTGAGTTTATTATTAGTTTTCCTAAAATTTTAAAACTAAGAACATTATCAATTTGCATAGTAATGTTCCAGATTATTGTTTCACTAATTGATGAAAAAAACAGAGTATGATATTAAATGTTTTTGCCCTTCTACTTATTGATTTGATTCAACTATCTAATAAAACTGACAACATTAATAGTTTTTTTTTTCCAGTTTTAAAACAGAGAACATTATTAGTTTTTTTTTTTAAAGTGTTTTTTTTTTTAAGTTTTGCACATCAATGTTCCATCATCGTGCTCCTTTATAGACACAAAATTTCAAATTTTGCACAAAAATAAAATCTATTTTTTCGAAAAAAATTTAAAAAAAAAAAATCAAATTTTTTTTTTTTTTTTTTTTTTGCACACAATATTTTTTTTAATTTTTTTTTTAGTTTTTTCTGTTTGAAAGTTGATGTTTTAAAGTTTTGAAAATCAAAATAAATGTTAAATCTTCATATTCCTTTATAGATAATCATAAATGATAAACAATCATTGTTTGAAGGACAATTCCGACTATTAAAAATTTAATGAGATTTGAAGGTCCAAAAAATCTTAGTTAGAACTTAATAGAGTATAAGTTTATAAATTAGAACTTGTATAAATATTCCTAAAATTAACTTGCCTCCGCCCTGCCCCCCGCCATCAGCCAGATTTCCATTTCAACATGTTGAGCCTGATCCATGTTTGTTGGGCTTCTTTTTTTGAGAATTTCTTTATATTAATTATGCACTGTTTTTAATATTCAAACACACAAATGAGTCAAGAAAAATAAAAATAAATAAATAATAATTCTACACAAAAACACCTTTTAACCTGTTGTACGCATCATATGCAACTTCATCTTCTACAAATTTTAAAAAACAAATTGAAAACGAATTAGATCAAAATGAAAGACACCCAGTTGCGAACTAGAACACCACTAAGGTATGTTTGAGAACCTACTTAAATTAGTCAAAATAAGTTGCTAACAAAAGTTCAAAATAAAAATAAATAAATAAAGGTTCCTTCCCATTCTCTTTTGGTAAAAAATCAAAAATCATTCCTATACATTTCAAATTTTTTTCACCTCATATTATAGCGAGAAAACTAAAAGCATCACTTCCCAAACAAAGCCTAAGCAAACAACTAGCTGATTGGCTTCTGTGGCGTCTCCCATATATCAAACACATTCTGCTCATAGTGAAGAGCAAAAAGCCTATCACCACCAACCGAAAAATCACAGATTGAACCTCCATTGCTTCTGCCAAGCCTGGATGTCGGTACCCAATCTGGACCACAATACACCCAAATACTATGATTCATAGACAAGAAGAGCTTCCCATTATGAAATGCCAATTTTGGGTAACATGGTTCCTTCATCTTGAACTTCACTGTGGAGTTGTTTAGGCACCACCTCACACTCATGTCAATACTCCTCAAATCCAAGAACCCAAAATCCCCACATTCATTCACTAGGCATATAGAATTAGTCTCCTCCATAGCTATGGCATCTCTAAACTGCCACTGGGTTGTCGAATAATCATCTTCATTGTCTTCGTTTTTCGGCCAATGAGACCAGAGCTGGATCATGTTTTTAACTCTAAAATCCGACAAATTAATGAAAGAGGAGCTCTGCCTCCTAGGTGACAGAGTAGCAACCATCAAACAATTGGTACCATGTAACCATTGCAGCCTGTTTGCTTCACCAAGTGACCACCCATATTGGTCATAGTAAAATTCAATCTGCTTGCCAGTTAATTGATCCCAAACACCAATCCCATACTCCTTGTTGTTCTCACCTTTACAACTAGAAAAAATCTTGTAGTCGGAGTTAAAACTTAAAGCACGAGCAGTGTAGCTCTTCACTTGATGATCCTCATTAGTGACCTGAAACCTGTGCCTGAGCTCTCCTGTTGCTGCACTGAACAGACCCATTCCACCACCGCCAGCGCTGACAACAATGGCCTCTGAATCGACCCAACCGATGTCATAAACTCTCTGGTAATCGAGATTGATTGGTGGGTGTTCTTCGAGCATCCAATCATAGACGTGTACCATAATATCATGCACTACACAACAGCCACCATCAGGGCTGCGGCGGATGGCGGTGCCATCACCGGGTGCTTAGCCCGTCACAGAGTGTGAAAATTGGAGTCTGTTGCCATCAAATTGGCCACATTTGGCAGAGCGGACGTTGTCGAGGAGGCTGTAGAATAGGGCTTCTCTGTGAAGGAGTTTTTCAGGGATGCTGGAGGGGATATAGAGCTCCCCTGTTCTGAGGAGGTCGAGGAGTACTGCGAAACAATCTGGGTTCCGATCGATGAAGTAATTACCATCATCATTAGCAGAATTATAGGTTTGGAGGTTCCAATTCTTGTCGAACATTTTCCCGAAAAAGGAATTATGGCCGGCGTTGGCGAGGGTGGAGGTGGGGGTTTGGAATATTTTGCCACCAACGTTGAATTTTACTTGTATGTTATTGTGAATTGCCATTGTTGAAACAAGAAAAAAAATTGGGCAGACCCAGATGGGAATTTGAAAACAAGCTCGGCATTAAATTTATATTTTAGTTTGTCCTTTCGAATTCTTGTATCAAGCTTCAACACTTAGCTTCCTGGGATTCTAAATTTTACTGTCTTTTTGAATTCCTATTTCAAACACTTCATATGTGTTTCCTTATACAGTTTCCCACCAAAAGCCATCACAATTATTGGGGGATCATTACCCCATACTATACATTGACAAGTTGTGCCACAAATTGAACTTCTTCTTGATTTCGGTAAAATAAAATAAAAATAAAAAGGTAAATTAGAAAATACAATTAGCGATGTGGAGCAAAAACATAGTGTTTTTCTGAAATGGCCCAAAAGTCAAGTTGCTTGAAATCGAGTTTTAAGCATACCAAGAGGAAGGTCTCGACGAGAGAAGTCCAGACCCAAAAAAATAAGCCTAAACAAAGACTGGGGTGGAGCTTACGCGCCCTCTGATATTAGCGAGTGAGGACCACTCTCGGACACGTACCACACGTTCATCTAGAGATTGAAGATGAGCAACTTTCACCAAAGCCGAAGTGCTTAAATATTATTTGAGGGGTAATAAATACAAGGTGTGCCTTTGGCAGAGTAGATGAGACGCTGTAGTTTGTAATTGGTCAGGGGTTCAAAACCCCCCAGCTGCGCCCTAAAAGTTAATATTTTTTAGTGGAATATTATGCAGTGGTGGCGTCAGCGCTAACGCAAGTAAACGGTGGCTGACAGGTGAATAGAATATTCCTTTGGTATAAGAGAATATTCCCTGAGTTGCTGAAAATTGCAGAGAGTCCCAAATTTTCAGAAAATTGTGGTGTGACCCAACTTTCAGGAAGTTTTTCAATGAGGGCCCCGGAAGTCCAGCGAAGGTTGGTCCTAGCTAAACGAACCATTGTAGACGCAACCACGAGGTCTGAATTGTAAGATTTTGAAGGGTTTTTTGAAGATTGCCAAAATATGGGAGTTTGTCATCTTTAATAGCTGGAGGAAAGTTATCGGATGTTATGGAACGCTGCAAATTCATTAAAGAGGTTAGAATAGGTAGATTCTGATCGGATTAGACAACCAGATGCAGATTGAGAGATAGATCATTGGAGATCAGGTTTGATCAAGTGGCAGATCAAGGGAGATCGTGATTGGTCATGGGTGATTAGAGGATTGATGATTATCTCAGGAGTTGATCAAAAGATCTAGTTCAATTAGAGAGGAAGTCCACTTCATCGACGGACAAATGATTTGGATGAAAGTTTGGGGGAAAAAAATTTTATTTGAAAAAATAAATTTTCAAAGATGCACCACCTGATTACATAATCTAAAATACCTCAATCCAAGCGTGTTGTTGTTAGGACAAGTGTATTGCCTCCAAAGTGATTCACCTTGCACCCTCTTGCTTTTGTTTTTGTGTGTATTTTTCTATAGATCTTAAAAATTCTGATGGGCAATTTTTTGTATCAAATATGTCTGATATATATACACAACATATAATAAAGTTTGTATGTAGGTGGGATCCTTAGGGATCTATATCTTTTAGTTGTGAGGATAAAATAAAATATGTATATTTTATCTTGAATTTGTAGGATACAACTTATCCAATTTTTCATTTAATTATCTTTTAAATAGATAATATAGAACTGCCACTAATTGTAATAATGTTCATCAACACATTACAATTAAACCCCTAAAAGTAGAGAATTACAAGTGAGGTTCTTTCTTACAATTGGTCACAAACTTCCTTCCACCAAACTATATTCCACATGAGCTATTAGGTATGGACAAATTTATCACTATCAAAAACCCTAGCTCATGCAGGTGAATTCTAAATTTTTCCTCCTTCTAATTGGACTCCCAAAACATTTTTCAAAATATACTATAATAATTATACATGTACAAAAAAATATTTTTATGAAAAAGTTACCGGCCGGTTTTCTTTTGGTCTAACATTAATAGGAAAATTACTTGAATATACTTTCTCACTTTGAGAATGGTGGATTCCATCACATAACCCAACTTGTCCGTGTATAGCCTTTGGTTTGGCGTCACCGATTGACAATATCAAAGTAAAATGAATAGTTAATTAATTTATATAAATCTCTCAGGTAAAAGGAAAATAAGTACATTGTAACCTTCTAAACTAACAGTGATCATTTCATAGGTGTTCTCAAAACCGATCATGTTTAGTGCATGTACTTGTTGCATAGCACCCACATATTTTCCTAAGGTCACTACCTCAATGATGGAGTTAATCATTCTATTATATAATAGCAAAACAGGTGTAAGCCATAGTAGTGCGATGCCCAATCAATACCCATAGACTAGAACATTAATTGGGCTTGAATTTTCTAAGAACTTCCTTCTCACCCATCATCACAGTGGGTTGGCTCCTTTTAATAAGATCCTCTGCTGCTTGCAACATATTGAGCAGCTTTGATGGTGCAACAATCATCTTATTCATATTGTAATTCAAAATAAACTAATTATAAGAATCTAGTAAAGATGAAGGGATCGCATCAATTTTAATTTCACCATCAATATCTGCACCCAAAGTTTACAGTATGTTAATGAAAGATATCATTTTCAGAACATGTTCCCATATTGAAGTACCTTCCACCATTTTGGTGGACATCAAACCTTTCATGGCAATTTGGCGTGCACTTCTGCTCTATTCTCCAAACATTTCTTTCAAATTAACCATCATGTCTTTTGCAGTAGTAACACCCTCATGTTGCTTCTGCAAAACATTGGTCATTGAGGCCAATATGTAGCATTTTGCATCATAGCCTCATGCCACTTTCTAGCAGCCTTACGTTGTTCATCAATGGCATCCGCCCCAGGAAGCGCAGGTGGATGAGTGGTTAGGACATGGTTCAGTTTTTCAGCAGTGAGGACAATTGTCAAATTTCTCTTCCAATCCACATAGTTTGGTCTAGTCAAACGATTATCATCAAGAATTTTGGACAAAGGATTAAAGTTGGTCATTTTGAACTGCATATGTTAAAAATTAAAACATGTGTCAGAAGAATATAAGTATTGCATTGTATATAAATCCATAGGATGTGGGATTTTGAATCTACTATGGCAATGCTCACTAGAATTATCATTCAAACAATCATAAACAATTTATAAGCCCAACAAATATAACACTTATATTTAAAACATTCATAGTGAGCATTGGGAAACTAATCTTGCATGTACAAAAATTTCTTTTGAAATAAATGAACATACCTTGAATGGGTGGGTAGCTACTGCCCATCATAATATCATCTCATGTTATCATTTTTTTTTTCTTTTAGAAAAATTAAATTTATTTATGACTCCCAATTTTTCTTTTGGCCTCCAAATCAACTCATATGACACCTTTTGGTTACCATATAGTATTTTTCTAAGTGCAAACCATTGTTTAGATACATAGCATAAACATGTAAGATTATGCCTTCCTTTTAGCCGACACTCCCACTAGTCAGACTTATATTTTTTACAAATAAATAAAACAAACTAATTAATTAAAACCCAACCGACCCTTTTGGTATCACTTGAATCTCAATTAATAAGAATTTTTATTTACCAAAGGGCCATAAGTAATATTTTCTTAAAATAATCATATTCAACACTTAATCATTAAAATGGGGTACAAATAACATTTATAACTTATTTATTGCCATAAATTAACAAACTAATTTACATGCTATCATACAGTAACATGAAACCAATTGAAATATATATATATATATATATATATATCAGTAATCATGAATATGGCTACATGTCATCAATAGTAAAATTAAAAAAAAAAAATACCACATGCATCGCCAGCAACTAATGCCAGGCTCCAAAGCCACTCGATCACCTTTCATTAATGATTTTACCTCACTTCCAACTTCTTCTATAACTCCTGCACACTCGTGTCCGATCACCAATGGCTCATTCACAACCAAGTCTCCACATCGCATATTCTTGAGGTAATGAACATCACTCACCATAGATACCAACAGTTTTCATGCTAACTCTAACATCATGGGGACCAAGAGGAGGAAGATGGAATGGTTGAATTTTAAGAGCATTCATGCCAAGCAACCACACTCCCATGTTGTCTCCAGATATTCCTCCCTTACCCATGTAATTTTTTTTTAACAAACAAGCACTCAAACTTACCATAATTAGGATTTCATATTGCATGTGAAAAGAACATAGATTATATATTCATAAATTATATAATTGGCAATCACGCAAGACAACAAAAATATATAGATTCATGCAATCAAAGTAGCATGGCTCTGATACCAATGAAAGTTTGCGGAAAATTGTTTTCTTTGAAAAATAATTTTTCAAAGAAATACCACCTGATTACACAATTTACAATACCTCAATCCAAGTGTGTTGTTGTTAGTACCTCACCAAGCGATCTAAGTGTCTCGCCTCCAAAGTGATTCACCTTGTACCCTCTTGTCTTTATTTTGTGTGTATTTTTCTATAGACCTTAAAAATTCTGATGGCCAATATTTTGTATCACATATGTCTGATATATATGCACAACACATGATAGAGTTTGCATGTAGGTGAGATCCTTAGGGATCTCTATCTTTTAGTTGTGGGGATAAAATAAAAGATGTATCTTTTATCTTGAATTTGAAAGATACAACTTATCCAATTTTCATTTACTTATCTTTTAAATAGATAATATAGAACTTCCACTAATTATAACACATTACAATTAAACCCCTAAAAGTAGAGAATTACAAGTTAGACCCTTTCTTACAATTGCTCACAAACTTTTTTCCACCAAACTATATTCTACATGAGCTACTAGGTATGAACAAATTTATCACTATCAAAAACCCTAGCTCATGTAGGTGAATTCTAAATTTTTCCTTCTTCTAATTGGACCCCAAAAACATTTTTCAAAAGCATGCTTTTATAATTATACATGTACAAATAAAATATTTTTATGAAAAAGTTACTAGCCAGTTTTCTTTTGGTCCAATGTTAATAGGAAAATTACTTGAATATACTTTCTCACTTTGAGAATGGAGGATTCAATGTTAAGCACCTATATAAATCAATTACACTCACATAACCCAAACTGTCTGCGTATGGCCTTTGGTTCGACATCACTAATTGATAATATCAAAATTAAATGAATATTTAATTAATTTATACATGCCTCTCGGGTCAAAGGAAAATAAGTGCATTGTAATAGAACTACCTTTTAAACTGACAATGATCATTCCATAGGTGTTCTCAAAATCAATTTTGTTCAGTGCATGTACTTATCATATAGCACCCACCTATTTGCCTAAGGTTACTACCTCAATGATGGAGTAAATCATTCTATCATATAGCAGCAAAATAGGTGTAGGCCATAGTAGTGCGACGCCCAATCAATACCCATAGCCTAGAACATTAATTGGGTATACAAGGCACCGAAAAATCATAACTCCCAGCTTTTGATTCGTTAACCATCAGCATGTTTTTCTACAATGTTACCCAAGGGACCTTATATTCACATCATATGTAACATTAAATATAACATTACCTAAAATAATAACATACAAAAGTGCAAAAGAAAATGCCAAGCAATTTATTTAATCAGTTAATAAAGTCAACAAATTGGTTTTTGAGGGCACAAATACTAACAGGCGGGACGTGTTCTCTATTGAAAGAGAAGTCTTGCGCAAGTGGTAATTTCGAAACATTTGTATGGATTGGTTATATTCGGGCCCTAGGTTGTTTCAATGTGATAAGGTTGGAGGACGTTATGGGTAAGGCCTTTTTTTTTTTGTTGTCTTTTTTGAGGTCCTTAGTTGGCGCTACATGGTACGTAACCATTGTAGGTATTCAGGATAAGATTTGCAAAGCAACAAAAGGGAGGGGACATACCGAATAATCCGAGTCCAATTTTTGCGGCTGGGAGGATTAAATCTCTTTGGGAGATTTCTAGATTACTAACATCTAACTTTATAATTCTTTGCTTGTTTACTTGAATATCATACTTCATCACTTGTTATAATTGTAATTGTGTATCGTGTGGCGTCTCCCATATATCAAACACATTCTGCTCATAGTGAAGAGCAAAAAGCCTATCACCACCAACCGAAAAATCACAGATTGAACCTCCATTGCTTCTGCCAAGCCTGGATGTCGGTACCCAATCTGGACCACAATACACCCAAATACTATGATTCATAGACAAGAAGAGCTTCCCATTATGAAATGCCAATTTTGGGTAACATGGTTCCTTCATCTTGAACTTCACTGTGGAGTTGTTTAGGCACCACCTCACACTCATGTCAATACTCCTCAAATCCAAGAACCCAAAATCCCCACATTCATTCACTAGGCATATAGAATTAGTCTCCTCCATAGCTATGGCATCTCTAAACTGCCACTGGGTTGTCGGATAATCATCTTCATTGTCTTCGTTTTTCGGCCAATGAGACCAGAGCTGGATCATGTTTTTAACTCTAAAATCCGACAAATTAATGAAAGAGGAGCTTTGCCTCCTAGGTGACAGAGTAGCAACCATCAAACAATTGGTACCATGTAACCATTGCAGCCCGTTTGCTTCATCAAGTGACCACCCATATTGGTCATAGTAAAACTCAATCTGCTTGCTAGTTAATTGATCTCAAACACCAATCCCATACTCCTTGTTGTTCTCACCTTTACAACTAGAAAAAATCTTGTAGTCGGAATTAAAACTTAAAGCACGAGCAGTGTAGCTCTTCACTTGATGATCCTCATTAGTGACCTGAAACCTGTGCCTGAGCTCTCCTGTTGCTACACTGAACAGACCCATTCCACCACCGCCAGCGCTGACAACGATGGCCTCTGAATCGACCCAACCGATGTCATAAACTCTCTGGTAATCGAGATTGATTGGTGGGTGTTCTTCGAGCATCCAATCATAGACGTGTACCATACTATCATGCACTGCACAGCAGCCACCGTCAAGGCTACCGCGGATAGCGCTGCCATCGCCAGGTGCTTAGCCCATCACGGAGTGTGAAAATTGGAGTCTGTTGCCATTGAATTGGCCGCATTTGGTAGAGCAGACGTTGTCGAGGAAGTCGTAGAACAGGGCTTCTCTGTGAAGGAGTTTTTCAGGAATGTTGGAGGGGATATAGAGCTCCCCTGTTCTGAGGAGGCCGAGTTGTACTGCGAAACAATCTGGGTTCCGATCGATGACGTAATTACCATCATCATCAGCAAAATTATAGGTTTGGAGGTTCCAATTCTTGTCGAACATTTTCCCGAAGAAGGAATTATGGCCAGTGTTGGCGAGGGTGGAGGTGGTGGTTTTGAATATTTTGCCCCCCCAATGTTGAATTTTACTAGTATGTTATTGTGAATTGCCATTGTTGAAACAAGAAAAAAAATTGGGCAGACCCAGATGGGAATTTGAAAACAGGCTCGGCATTAAATTTAGCTTCCCCATATGGGATTCTAAATTTTACTGTCTTTTTGAATTCCTGCTTCAAACACTTTCCTTATACAGTTTCCCACCAAAAGCCTTCACAATTATTGGGGGATCATTACCCCATACTATACATTGACAAGTTTATGCCACAAATTGAACTTCTTCTTGATTTTGGTAAAATAAAATAAAAATAAAAGGGTAAATTAGAAAATACAATTAGCGATGTGGAGGAAAAACATAGTGTTTTTCTAAAATGACCCAGAAATCAAGTTGTTCGAAATCGAATTTTAAACATACCAGGAGGAAGGTCTCGACGAGATGAGTCCAGATCCAGAAAAATGAGTCCAAACGAAGACTGGGGTGGAGCTTACACGCCTTCTGAAATTAACGAGTGAGGACCACTTTCAGACACGTACCACACGCTCGTCTAGGGATTGAAGATGAGCAACTTTCACCAAAGCCAAAGTGTTTAAATATTATTTGAGGGATAATAAATACAAGGTGTGCCTTTGGTAAAGTGGATAAGGCGCTGTAGTTTGTATTTGGTCAGGGGTTCAAAACCCCCTAGCTGCGCCCTGAAAATTAATATTTTTGAGTGGAGAATGATGCAGTGGATGACATCAGCACCAGAATAGAGGGGTGGTTCGACCCAACCCAGATCCGACCTAGGTGGGGTCTTGTCCAGATGGTGTCAGCAAGCCAAGTGGGTGGGTCAACCTGACTCAGGAGGGGTCCAGGCGATGAAGTCGGTGTGACGCAGTGGTGGCGTCAACGCTAACGCAGGTAGACAGTGGCTGACAGGTGAACGGATATTCCTTTAGTATAAATAGAATATTCCTTGAATTTTTGGAAATTGCAGAGAGTCCCAAATATTCAGAAAATTGTGGTGTGACCCAACTTTCAGGAAGTTTTTCAGTGAGACCCCGGAAGTCCAGCAAAGGTTGGTCTTAGCTAAATGAACTGTTTAGACTCAATCGCGAGATCAGAATTGTGAGATTTTGAAGAGTTTTTTTGAAGATTGCCAAAACATGGGAGTTTGTCATCTTTAATAGCCAGAGGAAAGTTATCAAATGCTATGGAACGCTACAAATTCATTAAAGAGATTACAATAGGTAGATTCTAATCGCGGATGGGATAACCAGATGCAGATCGAGAGATAGATCATTGAAGGCCAGAGGAGATCAAGCTTGATCAAATAGCGGATCAAGGAAGATCATGATTGGTCATGGTCGATTAGAGGATTGTGGATGATTATCTCAGGAGCCAATCGAAAGATCTAGTTCAATCAAAGAAGAAGTCCACTTCATCGATGGACAGATGATTTGGTAACCAGTTCAGGCTCAAGGGAATGTTGTGACAGTTGGAGCTACTGTCAAACAGAATACGAGTAGTACTAGTAGTATGTAGACGTGTAAAACAATAGTTGTAGAGGAGTATACTAAATGCAGGAGCATAAATACAGACATGCAGTAGTGTAATAGTACGCTAGAGTGTCGTACAGAGCTACCAGAAGAGTGTGCAGAAACGAGTTGTTGAAAGTTCACTGGTAAAAACTCCAAACAAAGAAGAAGTATGAAGTTAACTAGGCAAAGCGCGATGCTTGGAACACGAAGGGTGTTTTATTTTGCTCCAATGTTGGTTGTATAAAGTGATACGAGGCAATGGGCATCCCAAGCAGGGGGTACAGGGCATCCAATTACGAAGTGTCGGATATCTTGGTTACGCAAGTTCAAGCATAGCAGGTGAAGACATCCAATATAAGAAAGCGTGGAAGAGATTTGTTGGAGATATGAGCAAAGGCTCTCTCTAAAAGAGAATTTGTGAGTGGTGTAAGTTGAGTTGAGGATGAAAGATTCCCTTCTCCTCTTGTATCTTTGTATTTTCTTCTGTGTATTATCTCTACCTAAAGGGGATGCAAGCATCTCAGTAAGGAGAAGCAAACTATACTAGATTTTGGGCGTGACAGGATTGGCAGTAGTTTTTGCTGCGACTCACCTCACATGGGTTGAGGGGGTGATTTGTTGGCTATCAGCCAATGTGAGGGGTGATCTTCTTTCTCTTTTACTCATGTAAAACCAAGTTAGAGTTTGGATGACGGAGCTAGGAATGACGGCACCAAATTCGGTGAAGTGCAACGAACACAGCAGCTGTTAGAGGCGCCAGATTTGGTACAGCAAATCTGGAGTGATCTGCGATATAGTGTTAACCAGCCTTCTTTCTTCCTTGGTGTATAAATAGAGAAGTTAAGGAGTAAGCTCAGTGTGAGCATGGAAACCGTTGAGAGAGCCCAGTGTGAGTGAGTTGAGTCGAGTCTTCCTCTAAGTAAGAGAGGGAGACGTGTGACTATCATGAGAGAGTGAGGTAGAGAGGGGCTCCCATTATGTAAGAGGGGAGCCTTGTGGGAGTAAAGTGAAGATGTGGATTCCCTCATCCTCCATTGTAATCTCCATTTATAATGAATCTCCGGTTACTCTCCCATAGACGTAGGCATTGGACTGAATCACGTTAACTATTGTGTCTCTTTTGGGTATGTGTTGTTTTTCTGCTTTATATGATTTCTGAAACTTGGGTGGGATCCCGAATCCCCAACATAGACGTTGTCGAGGAGGCCATAGAACAGGGCTTCTCTGTGAAAGAGATTTTCAGGGATGTTCGAGGAGATATAGAGCTCTCTTGTTTTGAGGAGGTTGAGGAGTACTACGAAACAATCTGGGTTCCGATCAATGAAGTAATCACCATCATCATCAGCAACATAGTTATGGGTTTGGAGATTCCAATTGTTGTTGAACATGGCTGCGAAGAAGGAATTACAGCCACCGTTGGCAAGGGTGATGGTTGTGGTCTCGAATATTTTGCCACCAATGTTGAATTTTACTCTTTTTGTGAATTGCCATTATTGAAACTAGAAAAAATTGGCTAGACCCAGATGGGAATGTGAATTTGAATTGCCATTATTGAAACAAGAAAAAAATTGGGTAGACCCAAATGGGAATTTGAAAATAGGTTAGGCATTGAATTGATATATTTTAGTTTGTCCTTTTGTAACAACCCCATACTGTTTACTGATTAATGACTGCTTGATTACCGATAATCACCGATTACTGCTAAACGGAACTGAATTGATTATGACTGATAATTGAACTGACTAAAGTACTGAACTGACTGACCGAAATTGAAACTGAATTGAATGAATACATCTGTTTGAACTGCATTCTATCTGTTGACTGTTTATTTGATCTGTTCGTATTTTAGTGTTTAGACTGCTAATTGAAGGCCTTATCGGCGGCCGAACCCGGAAATCGACTGATGTTCCGTGACTCTCATAATTAATGTGATTTTATGGTATATTTACCTGAAAACTGATTAGGTATGATTAAATTAGGTTAAAATAAGCTAATTGAAGAGTTGGACTTAATTACCGTTTTGCCATTGTTAGTGGGCCCTTATTATAACATGTTAGAGCCTTGGTATGCTTGAATCAAACATTTTGCTCAGCTCATTTCTTGCTTTTGCCGACCAAGAGAGGAGAGTTAGAGAGAGAGAGAATTGTTCTTGTTGATTGTGCTTGTAAATTGCTTGGTAATTGAAGAAATTGTTGAAGTGATTGCATATTTGAGCTCCCTTCTTGAAATACAAGACTAAAGGTAGCTCCATTGTCTTCTTATTCATGTTTTGAGTGGATTCTTGCATGATTCATGCTTCATTGTAGAACTAAGTCATGTTTTGGTTCATTGTTGTTGAATTGAAGCTCAATCTTTGCATGCATGTACATATATTGAAGTGTTGAGGTTGTAAGTCCATGTTTCCTCACATGCATGTCCATCTTTTGGTCATACTCCATGAGTTCATCTTGTTTTTGAAGGATTTGAGCTCATTTGAGCTAGCATTGAAGCTTTGAAAATGATTTAAGATCATGCATGTCACATTTGAGTCTGGAAACAGAGAAACTATTTGAAGTGTTTCCGTGTTCAGAAGCGAATAAAGTACTTTTAATGATGTTTTCCAGATTTTGGGCCCAAGAGGTCGAGTTTGGAGTGGTTGAATGCTTGGTTTGAGCTTGGGAGGCAGATCTGGAAATTCCAGATTTGGCTTCCTCGCTCGAGCGAAGGATTCCCCGCTCGAGCGAGCACCTTTGTCCAGGGCTCCGCTCGAGCGACCATCGAGCGACCATCGCGCGTAAAATCTCAGCATCCAGTATTTTTACTGTTTTGCAGACCGCTCGAGCGAAGGATTACTCGCTCGAGCTAAGCCTTTGATTTTGGACTTACGCTCGAGCGTAGAAAGTCTCGCTCGAGCGAGGCTCCTATTTTCAGCAAACTTTGCGAAATGTTTTCTAAGTGTATTTTTGCGTCCTCATTTCATCCTAGGTATTCTTAGGCCTAGTTTAAGGCATCTTGTTGAGGATATAGATGTAGAACACACCGAGGCATTAGGGATTAAGTTATGAGTTTTCCCAACTGTGTAGCTTAGTGTGTGTTCAATCTGTTAACTGTGTAGGGTTGGCAACTGGGGAGACACGCTCTAGCATACTGTAGCCCAGAACTCTGTGAGTAACAATTGTGTAAAGATATGTTCAACTGATTATCTTTTGAATACTGAACTGAACTGTTTACTGAACTGGTATTATTTACTGAATGAATGTATGTCCTTTATTTCTGAACTGTACTGTGGCATCCTTAGTACCTATTGTTTATTGTTACTGTTACTGTTACAGAGATCTCTGTCGGTTCCCTCGTGGAACGACTACTGTTTACTGACTGATGGCCATCATTACTGTTCGGTCTTTTAAGACCTACTGTTACTGTTATGCTAATGGATGTACCACATATGACTGTTTACTGTACTGAGCAACTGAATTACTGATTGAAATGAACTGTTTTCATACTGTAAGGACATTCATTCTAAACCTCTTTACGCTTTATGTTATTCACTGGGTTTTAGCTCACTGCTCATATATATATATGTAGGTGTACAGGCACCAGATCGGAGCTAGGAGCGTCAGGGTAACTCCAGTTTTGTCAAGCCAGCCTTTGTGCCTCACTGCGAGGTTCCGAGTTGCCATGCTATGGCTTGGGGGGGTTTTGTTTGTTTTTCCCCCGCCTGTCTCCATACTGTCTGACTGTTCTGTATAGACTGACTGTTACTGTACTGTTATCAAGGGATTAGGTCCCTGTACTGTGTGATTGTAAATTTTGTATAGACCGTACTGTTTTGTACAGACGGAATGCTTTCTGTACTGTTTATGTATGAATGCATGAAAAATCTTTTTGGCATACAGACTGTCACAGCTCATTGGACATTGTTTAATTACTGTATTGGCTTCCGCCAGGCCCTGTACTCTGTTTTACTGTTTTACTGTTCTGCAGGCCTTCGGTAATCTCGGATTACTGGCCGGTTACGGTGCTAAACCCATAGGGCCGGGTTTGGGTCGTGACACCTTTCGAATTCTTGTATCAAGCTTGAACACTTCATTTGATTAGGTTAGTCAGCTCCTCTCCAATCCACTATTGGAGTGGAGGATAGTGTTGGGTTATTTTGGGCTCTAATTTAGGCCCATCTTGATAATCCAAACCGTTCAATGTGTAGAGTCCATCAAGTACATCATCCGTGCAAAAAATCACATTGATCGGATATTGATAGTCACTTGATCAGATCAAATTTCTATTACAATTTATTTTGAAAATTATGCCATTGACGGAAATATGATATAATAAAATGTTTATTGATATCTAATCAACATGATTTTTTGCAGAGATAATATACTCGACAAGTTTTACAAATTGAATAATTTGAATTATCAAGATGGGTCAAAATCAAAACCCACAACAACCGAATAGCATCCTCTCATCTGATAACGGACTGGAGTGAAGCTAATTCCTTCTAAATTTTACTGTCTTTTTGAACTCCTCTTTCAAGCACTTCATCTGTGTTTCCTTATACGGTTTCTCACCAAAAAGCGTTCACAATTATAGGGGGATCATCACCCCCACCACATAGTATACCAATGAGAAGTTATGGGACAAATTGAACTTCTTCTTGATGTCGGTAAAATAAAATAAAAATAAAAAGGCAAATTAGAAAATACAATTAGCCTGACTTTTAATAGAGGTTTTTGTTATCAAGTGTCACTTGGTAAGGATTCATTAAATACATTTAATTATCTCCACTATCATAGAAAAGATAAAATATAATATATATATATATATATATATTTTTTGTTAAAGGCTAAACTATCCTTTTATTTAATTCTTTCTATTTTAACATTATATACTTTTATAATAGAGTTTTTTTTTTAAGCTTTTGTTTTTATCATAAAAACAAAATAAATGCCTTTATTTTTAAATCTCATTTCGTGGATTTTTTTTTAAAATAATTTTAAGTAATCTATTTTTAATCACAATTAAATTTTATGGTGTAATAAAAATAAAGGATATATAATTTTTGCATTTAAAAAAAAAATTCCTGTCCTTTATTTTTATAAAAAATAAAAAAAATTATATGCACTTTATTTTTTTTCCCCAATTTTTAGATTCATTTTCTTTACACCGTATAGTTTAATTATGATTAAAAATAGACGGCATTTAAATTTTTTAAAAAAAATCCATGAAATGCTATTTAAAAATAAAGGCATTTATTTTGTTTTTTTGATTAAAAAAAAAGTTAAAAAAAAAAACTCCATTATAAAAGTGTATAATGTTAAAATAGAAGGAATTAAATAAAAGAGTAGTTTAGTTTCTAACAAAATATATTTATCGTGGTTTATCTTTTGGGAATTTTTTTTAAGGTCCCTGGTATTAAGATTTTATAGTATAAAAGTTACTCAATATTTTCATAATGTCTCAGGTCCCTCAATATTGATTCAGAGAAAATTCGATCCAGAGAATTTATCTGGGTTCAACCCAGAGAAATTTTCATCTCCACCCTAGAGAAATTTACTTAACCCCAGAGAAAATCCCCTCCAATCAAAGAAATTCACTTGTGTTGTCTGCAGTTTGATGGCTTCAGTGATTTGGATGCATATTCACAGAGAAAATCTCACCAGAGAATTTTTCTAGATTCAACCTAGAGAAATTTCGCTCCCCACCCTAGAGAAATTTACTCAACCCCAGAGAAAATCCCCTCAAACTAGAGAAATTCACTTGTGTTGTTTGCAGTTTGAAGGCTTCAATGATTTGATCCAACATTATTCTTATACTACAAAAAGAGACTTGATCCAATAACCATATTTATGTCTATATTCATAATGAATTCAACATACAAAGCAATCCTTGGAAATTCTTTGGGTTCAAGACCTTGAACATTCAAATTTCTTTAGACTAACATTCAAATTTCTCTGGATCTTTGGATTAACATCAAAAACCTTTGAACCTTTTTCAAATTTCTCTGAACTAACATTCAAATTTCTTTGGATGTCTGGACTAACATCAAAAACCCTTGAACCTTTCACAAATTTCTCTGGACAAATATTCAAATTTCTCTGGACTAATATCAAATTTCTTTGGATCAACATTCAAATCCCTCTATCTATCTAGAGAAAATTGAACACCAAAGAAAAAATTAAACAAGGCAGAGAAAATTAACCAAACCAGAGAAATTTTAGCACAAATTTCTCACACAAAGTATTGAGAAAGGTTTAACAGCAAGGTGGTTTTGTTTTCACTGTCCTGAGATTATAAGGAAGGGTTCATAATAACAAAAACTTAAATAAGGAAGAATTTTTGTAAACTTGCACTATTAGTAGCTTATGATCATAATAAACAGATTGAAAAACTAGCAAGACTACCTTGTTAATTCTTGCATCTTCAATGATATCCTCAAGTAGATCAATTCTACAAACTTGCCCAGATCAAGTAACCACAGTGTTCAAGGTAGGCTCATCCTCAAAATCAACCATTTCACCAGAAGAGATGTCTTTTGTGGAAGCATCATTGAAACTACCACTTGATCCTGGTTTCTCGTGATCACTATTTATAACGGCTAATTGAAAACTGCCTTCGGGAGCATCTGGTGCTCATTCTTGGATGGGTGATGGAGCCACCCGAACCACAAAATTCTCTATCTCTGATTGATTAACATCTAACCGTGATTGTTCTTAATGGCTTTCTTCATGGACCGTAGCGAGGAGGATGAGAGGTGATGGGATTGGGGGATCAACGCTCTGAGGAAGCTTTGAGAGTGGTCGGAGATTGTCGCCGAGCCACGGTGGAAGACCTTCACACGGCGTATAGCGATCCCGGGTTTTTCCCTTTATGTACAGTATTCCGGACTAAGGTTCCGTGGTGGTGGTTGTTGTATCTATCTTGTTGTTATCCTTTAATTCCTTATAATTGAGTTTTAGAATATGTTGGGCAGGTTTGTGACAGGTTGGTTGTGATTGGGAACAAATGGTTGCTGCCCATATTTTTGTGTCTTCGCTCGAGCGAGACTTTTGTCACTTGAGCGAGCTCTGTGTTTTAGATCCTTCGCTCAAGCCAGGGTTCCTTCGCTCGAGCGAGAGTTAGGTGATGTGTCTGGTGGCTCGAGCGAGGAGTCTTGCGCTCGAGCTTGCGTCTGCATCTGGTTCTGGACCTGAAGGTTGCAATTCTTGGCTCGAGTGAGCGAGGTGTATGTTTTGAGTTTCTTCACTCGAGCGAGCTTTTTTTCGCTCGAGCGTGCTTCTGGTTGCAGACCTGAAGCTTCGAATT
The DNA here is from genome assembly GCF_004153795.1 of Camellia sinensis. Classification (NCBI taxonomy): domain Eukaryota; kingdom Viridiplantae; phylum Streptophyta; class Magnoliopsida; order Ericales; family Theaceae; genus Camellia; species Camellia sinensis. The sequence continues at coordinate 2,283,423 of NW_021025289.1, forward strand.
GTTGGCTCGAGCTAGGCTTTCTACGCTCGAGCGAGGTTTCTTTGTGTCTGGTCGCTCGAGCGACCACTCCTTCGCTCGAGCGAGCCTCGAATATATCAGTGGGTAACTACGGGTTACACTTCACTTTTGCACCATCTTCTTTCATTCAAACCCGAGGCCAGCTGCTCCTTCTCTCTCTATACACATTCTCTCTAGGGTTTCATTTATTTTTAGTGTGTTTCTACCCTTACTTCTTTGTAAGAAAGATAGAAGGTGGTGTGGGCTTCCTTTTAATCTGAAAAATAGTGGATTTGGAGCACTTCGAGTTTGCATCATCTTCTCCTTTGGTCTTTCCATCTCGAGGTAGGGATACCCTACTCCATCTTATGAGCTTTGTCATAAATTTTGGTCATTTTGATTAGTTGGTGTTGTTGGGTAATTTTGGAAAAAGTTAGGGTTTGATTCGTAATTTATAAAAAAAAAGGGTTTTCAAAATGTTAAATCCCATGGGTATATGAGACCTTGAAAAAAATGAAATTATTGTTGTTATATTGACGAAATTGAACCTTAGGGTTGATATTGAGAATTAGGGAAAAATGCCCAAGCTATGTGATAAATTAATTTGATTAATTAATTTGTGGGAATATGAAATTAAGTTGGAAATTATGAAATTGGAGAATTATAAAGTTGAATGGTGGAGTTGGATGAATTAATCACTCACCTATGAAAATGTTGATATTATATCTGTTTAATGCATTTATTTTCTATTTAGAAATAACTGCTTTGGGCTATCGGTAGAGGATAGTCTTGATTATTGTAGACATTGTATGTTGATTAGAGAAAACTGAAACTAATCACATTGAATATGTCATTGAATACAACAGTTGGAATAATACATCAAATATGTCTATTGATTGATCCTTGTATATGATGAGTGTTTATATACTTGGAATATGTGTATTGTGTGGGAGAAAATAGGAGATGTACTCCATGGTTTGAGGGAAGATAGGGGATGGACTCTCAAACCTGTTTGGGAGGAGATAGGGGATGGACTCCATTAATACAACAAATATGTGTATTAAATTGAAGTATTGATACAACAAATATATGTATCATTTGAAGTTTGGAAGTGTTTTTAATGTGAGTTGTAATCTCATGTAAACTGTGAAGTATGGAAATGTCTTTATATGAGTTATAGTCTCATTGAATTGTTTGGCCAGGTTCTGAGCCATGTTTATGAAATGATTTGGATAAGTAAGGAAAGTGGAATGTAACATGGACATGATTGTCATGGAACTATATTATGATATAAATTGGTTTATAAGTGTTAACCATCTATCAAATGCTATTGTTTTAGTCATTGCTCATATTTGGTTTAGTATATTTCTACTGGGCTGTGGCTCACCCTACATAGGACATCATTTTCAGGTTCAAGTGACATGCTACCTCCAAGGACATGGCTTGGAAGGTTTTGGGAGTTGAAGACTCTTTTAGTTGTTTTGTTATTTTGATAAGGGCTTAATGTGTATGAGTTAGAACTCTTTTTTGTAACTAAGTGTTGGCTTGGAAAGTTGTAAGCCCATAGGGCATTTACTTTTGTTGTCAATATGTAATACTTTTGTAATGAATACTCTGATAAATAGAAATATGTTTTATTCTCTTATGTCCATGCATGTCAAGAATGTGGGTTTATATGTATTATTTTGAAAGCGTTACACGGCGGTTCAATCGGAGCAAGAGTGGCCGAGGAGTTCTTGACATAGGGCTTCTTGGATTGATTGAACTGGATCGACGAGAGAGAGAGAGAGAGAGAGAGAGAGAAGAGCAGCGAGGAGAGAGAAGATGTGAGGCGTGAGTTTGAGGGAGAGAAGAGAGAAGAGATAGAGAGAGCGGTGAAGTTTGAAGCTGTGAGGTATACAAAATTTCTTTGTAATACATGGGTGTGGGGTTAAGGGACCTTAGATATCATAAAATAATATTGTGAATCTCTTCCATTACTAAAAATGGGAGTGACCTTAGATTAATTTAAAAAAATCCATTACTAAATTTTAAAAAAAAAATCCATTACTAAATTTTTTTTTTTAAAAATCCATGAAATATTATTTAAAAATAAAGGCATTTATTTTGTTTTTATGATAAAAAAAAGTTTTTTAAAAAAACTCCATTATAAAAGTGTATAATGTTAAAATCTATATTATATATTAAGCAAAAGGGGGTTTTTAACCCCAAGCCTTGTGGGAGCTCCAATCTCCCAATCTAAATTTCTTGATTTTTTGATTTAAAAAAAAAAAACCTTAGTATTTATTAACTTGTCCCAACCCCCAAGTCTTACCCTCATAATAACACTTTAATGCATTGAGAACAAGTATAAAAAAAATTCTTTGAAATCCAACACATGAATTTCTTGAAAAGTCCCAACACATATGATTATTATCAAAATATTAAACTTTAATATAATATAAAAAAGAAATTTAACCATATAAAAATAAAACTCTAATTAGTTTATGATTTATTTTATAATCCTACATTGGGAGAAGAAAAAAAAACAAAGGTTGTTTCACTATCTATATATTATGTAAGGAAAATGGAGTTTTTAACTTACAAGCCTTGTGGGAGCTCCAATATCCCAATCTTGATTTTTTTAAATTTTGATTTAAAAAAAAAGAACTCAGCATTTATTGACTTCTCCCAAGCCACTTTTTGACTTCTCTCATACCTACTCCTACACCCTTTTCAACTTCTCCTATACACTATGGCTAGTGATGGGATTGTTAAATTATTTTTATAAAAAAAATTAAAAAATAATTTGTATATTTAAAAAAATATCTAAAACAGATATAAATTTTTATTAAATCTATATATATATATATATAAGTAAAATGGGGTTTATAACCACAAGTCTTGTGGTAGCTTCAATATCTCAAACTAAAATTTCTAATTTTTTGATTTTAAATAATTAAAAAAATCCTCTATAGCTTTCATTCAAGCAAAATTACACCCTTTTCAACTTCTCCTATACACTATGATTATTAATGGGATTGTTAAATTATTTTTATAAACCAATCTTAATTTTTAAATTTTTTGATTTAAAAAAAAAAAGCTGAGTATTTGTTGACTTCTCCCAACCCACAAGCCTTTTTGGATTTCAAAGATTTTTTTTTTTTTATATTTGTTCTTAATGCATTAAAGTGTTATTATGAGGGTAAGACTTAGGGGTTGGGAGAAGTTAATAAATGTTAAGGTTTTTTTTTTTAAATCAGAAAATCAGAAAATTTATATTGGGAGATTGGAGCTCTCACAAGGCTTGGGGTTAAAAATCCCCTTTTACTTAATATATAGTATAGAAGTATAGATAAGTAAAATAGGGTTTGTAACCACAAGTCTTGTGGGAGTTTCAATATTTCAAACTAAAATTTCTAATTTTTTGATTTTAAATAATTAAAAAAAATCTTCTATAGCTTTCATTCAAGCAAAATTACACATTTTTCCACTTCTCCCATATACTATGGTTATTAATGGGATTGTTAAATTATTTTTATAAACCAATCTTAATTTTCTAAATTTTTTATTTAAAAAAAAAAAAAACCTTAGCATTTATTGACTTCTCCTAACCCACAAGCCTTTTTGACTTCTCTCATACCTACTCTTACACCCTTTTCAACTTTTCCCATGCACTATGGTTAGTGATAGGATTGTTAAAAAAAAATTATAATACCCAAACTTTTCATATTTTAGTTAGTTTTTTATTTTTTAGATGTACAACAAATACCCAAACTTTTTGAATTCAACAACCGACTCGTTTTCTCCTTCTTGACTTCTCACTTCCACACTTTCTTCTACACTTTCAACTTCAGTGACCATGTATGCAAACAGTGAGTCTTCTTTTTGTTTTCGCCTTATTGACTTCTCATTTTGTTTACTGTTTTAATATTGTAATTAGATAGTGCATAAAAATATTTGTGATTTGTCTAGCGAAAAAAATTATAATTTGATTTTTTAATATGATTAAAGTTAGATAAATATAAACCCTCACAAAGAGAAAAATGTGATTATAATTAGTTTAATGGTTCTTTTTTTTAATGTGATTGTAGTTAGTTCAATAGTTCTTTTTTTCATTTATTTATTTTATTATGGAAAAAATGTGATATGATTGTAGTTTGTTCAATGGTTCTTTTTTTTAATGTGATTGTTGTACTTGGTTCAATGGTTTTTTTTTTTTAATGTGATTTAATTTTTTTATTTATTGTTTTAATTTTATTTTTGAATATGATTGAAATTAGATAAACATAAACACTCACAAAGAAAAAAAAGTGATTGTAGTTAGTTCAATAGTTTTTTTTTTTTAATGTGATTTTAGTTAGTCAATGGTTCTTTTTTTCATTTATTTTTTTTATTATGAGAAAATGTAATGTGATTATAGTTTGTTCAATGGTTCTTTTTTTTTAATGTGATTGTATCGTAGTTAGTTCAATTATTCTTTTTTTTTTAATGTGATTTAATATTTTTATTTACTGTTTTAATGGTTCTTCTTTACAATTATTTATAAAAAAATATGATTCTAGTTAGATAGCATAAAAATATTTGTGCTTTTATTTTATTTTTTTGTGATTTGATTTTTAAAGTATCAATTATTGATAATGATTAGATTGTATTTTCAAAAAAAAAAAAATTGTAATTAATTTTTTTAACTCATTGTGTTTTTTGAAAAAAAATTACTGTGTTTTTTTAACTATCAATTTACTTAATTTGTGATTTGATTTTTAATTTACTGTGTTTTTTGAAAAACAAAATGGATTGTATTTATTAGGGTCACATAATGTACCAATTATTGATGATGAATAGATTGTATTTTGAATTTTTTTTTTTTTGTAATTGATCATTAAGGTTGAAAGTTGTAATTCTCTTTTCTCATTTTTTTTTATTTTGTTTAAAAATATTTAATATCTCTAGATTTATAACTTTCAAACGGAAAGTCTATTAAATATATAAAATAATTTTATCAAGGTGAGAAATTATAAATTTTATTTTTTTAGTTAGTTCTGTTAAATAAATTTTTTTAACAAGGGGGTATTTGTAATTTTCCAAACCACATGAGGCAATCTGTACTTTAAACAAATCTCAGGGGGTGTATTTGTAATTTACCCTAAAATAAAATTTCAAATTTTGATTTTTACTTAAATTATGTTACTATAATTGGAATGAGACCAATATTCATTCCTTAAATTTTGCATCCTTTATTTAATGATAAAATAAAATTTCAAATTTAATTTTTTTTTTCAAATTATATTACTAAATTTGCAATTCCAGCAAAGGGGATTGAAAATTACATGATTAAATTTGTGACAAATTAAAAAATAATAAATAAATTGTGATAAAATTGTAGGACTTAAATTATAAATTTCAATCTTATTTGTTTTCATACTTTGCATACAAAAATTTAATTATTTATATTATTTTGTATAAAAATATATTATTAATTTTTTACATGCCATGCATGCATGGGTTACCACTAGTAGAAGGAATTAAGTAAAAGAGTAGTTTAGTCTCTAACAAAATATATTTATCGTGGTTTATCTTTTCTATGATAGTGGAGATAGTTAAGTGTATCTAATGAATCCTTACAAAAACCCTTTAATATAACCGTTACACTAAGATTACTATCATCACTTTTGGCTAGTACACTCCTTTGGGTAATCATGATGATCTTATTACGTCAAAGATTTGTTGTTGTGGTCTTTTTAAATCAACCAAAATGATTAAATTCTCGGGAATTTTGTGCCTTTAATCCTTTTACCTGCCTTTCCTTTTTCTTGTCTGTGTTTTTTTTGGTTTGATTGTATGATGTTTCATCCTGAACATTACCATTTGTTGATTGCAAGTTTTGTTATCATTTGTGTTGTCCTATCATTGGGTGCAGCAAGGGAAGAAATGAGCATGTTCCTTTCAGAGATTCTAAGCTAACTCGCATATTGCAATCCTCGTTGGGAGGCAATGCTAGAACTGCCATCATCCGTACCATGAGCCCCGCGAGAAGTCATGTTGAGCAATCAAGAAATACGCTATTGTTTGCAAGTTGTGCGAAAGAAATAACAACTAACACTCAAGTTAATGTAGTCATGTCAGATAAAGCATTAGTAAAGCATCTGCAGAGACAATTAGCTAGGTTGGAGAGTGAACTGAGAAGTCAAGGGCCCACCTTTGTTGCATCACATTATTTGGCATTACTGAGAGAGAGAGGCCTTCAGATTGAAAAGGTAATGATTGGGCTTTCATTATCAAATTGCAATACCTCTTCAATATCGAACAGTTCATAAATTTATGTGTAATTGTCGCATGAGGAATATAAATTTCAAGACTCTTTAAAACCACAATGTGGTACTTCTGAATCTTAAATTACAAATTATAGGGAAAATTTCACTTCACCCCCTTGTGGTTTGGCCTATGTGCACATAACCCCTTGTCATTTGGAAATAAGCACATAACCCCCTCTAGTTTGTGGACTAAAAAACCTTGTACATAAGTAACTTGATTATGCAAACCACAAACATTTTTTTCAATTTTTTGGGAGACAATTTACTTTAACCCTCTTTGTTTTACTCCATGTGCAATTTATCCCTCTGACATTTGGAAATGAGTGCATAACCCATCTATGTCTTGGCATGTGTTTCGCACTTGTTAACTTGGACATAATGCTGATGGTGCACTTCAGTCCACAAACTACAGGGGGATTATGTGATTATTTCCAAATGATAGGGAGTAATCCGCACATAGATTAAACCACATTGGAGGGTAGAGTGAAATTTTCCCTAAATTATGTCACATGATCACATCCACTAGAGTGAGTTAGTTTGGCAAACATAAGTGTAATCTTTGCTGTTAAACCCTTATTTCCGCGTGCATCCTTCGCCATCATTTATAATTAATTCCATTTTTTCTTTTAGGTTGCATGACTTTCATTCCTTTTCACTGTCTGTTTTTCATATTAAGCCTTTTGTATATTTGTTGTTCTGCACGGAACATGCAAAAAGAATTTTCTTGGTCTATTTACTCATTTCTAATCTTTATTCCTTGTCTTGCTTCTAATCCTTTGACAATCTCATTTCAATTTTGGTTGGATTTTTAGGACTTTTGTGATCTAAAAGCAGAATAATTTTGTAACTCTTAGATTATTACAAGAGAGGACCAGTTGAAATGTCAACAAAATCCCACCTCAAGAACAATACCAACTTGAAAATATGAGATCTGTTGATGAACCATTTGGTTTAATAACATTGCAAGGATGCGGTTTAGATACTTCATTTGACTTTTACTTCACCGTAAGGGATATCTTTAACAACTTAACCTTACAGAAAATGGTAATTAATTTGGTGGACCATCGTTGCCCGGGTCAAGATTCTCTACAACGAATTCTGGACTTCTTGTAGTGATCCATTGGCCTATGTTTAAAGTTAAACAAAACTATGTCATTTTAGGATCTATGGTTTTAATGCCATTTTACTTCAGTTTTAACTCAATTGTTAAATTATATACTTTGCTAATGTGTCTTGATTTGATAAAAAAAACACAAGATCATTGCAGAAGGAAGTAGGCTTAAAAAGTCTGAAGAACCATGGCATCACATATGGAAATCCTTCTAATGTCTGCTTATTTGACTTTTTGATAGCTGTAGGCTTAAAAAGTTCAATTTCAAATGACATTTTTGGGGAAAGTTAAGAGTGCACCTTGAGCTACTAACATTTGAAGTATAATTCACGAACATGCTGCAAAATTTTCCATCCATGCAAGAAGCAGCATTTGTCTTATGGGCTCAGGCGTTGAATGCCATTTTCTTTTTATTTATTTACTTTTTCTACTTGTGCAGTTGGAGAAGGAGATGATAGATCTGACTGTTCAACGAGACTTAGCTCAATGTCAGGTTAAGGATTTGCTACAACTGGTTGGGGATGAGGGACATTCAATGACACGGGTAACTGTAGTTAAATTGTTGTGCCGAAGCATCCATATCATCTAGGCGTGCCTTGTTTAGTTGAGTTTATTTATTTTTTCCTTTTGTACTTCTCCAGGTAGGTTTCAATAACTACCCACGCTTGCTAGTTCGGAAGTCACCGGAATTTGAAAATCCAGTACCAGAGACATCCTCTTTGGCAAGTCCTCACTCCTTGGACATTGGTGTTAGATTAGTCAAGAGATCTCTTTATTCTTATGGACATAGTGGGAGAAGCTCTGATGATCACTGCATACAAATTCTTCCTGAATTTGAAGAGAACTTTGTGTCGAATGATACTTCTCCACAGCTGTTGGTCGGTGTTTCTATGTTCATCCGAAGCAATTCTGGACGGAGTTGGGACATGGGACTTCGGAGGATTTATGCAAGGAAGTTTGATGCATAGAGGCAGAAGAATCGAATAGATCATCATCTCCTGAACAAAGCACTGAAATCTCTGAATCGATGGTGGCTGGGAACGGAGACACAATAGATCAGGAGTTCGTGTCACTGCCACTAAAGGAAGATAGTATGTTAAGTTATATCCCCCATTTCATTGCTCATTCTCATGAAAAACCATCTCCATGGCCATTAACAGAGTACATGTCTGGCTCTCAAAGCTTGAAGTTAACTAAAAGTAGAAGCTGCAAAGCAAGCCTGATGACTAGCCCATATTCACCATGGTTTGAGAAGGTGGAAAATAATGATAATGAGCACACACCACCAACTGGGTTCTAGAAAGAATTCACTGGAAGACCTGAGGATATCCGAAGAAGGGTTTATGAATTGAACTATGGTGCCAACATTGAAAGGCTATCAAGAAAAGGTTCTCAATCTTTTATCAGGAGTGTTGCTACTATTGATCTTGAAGCACACAGAGGCAGAACTTCAACTGATGCTAATATTACTAGTGTTAATACACGCATTGTATGAATGGAGGAAAAGGCTGAGCTTCAGCAAGAGAAGCAAGTTGCTGATAATCCAGTGAGTTTTATTTCTATTTCTGGCTTTTATTTTAAATATTTCTGTGAAAAACTATGGCTCAACAGAGTTTATGCTGATGCCAAAGGAGGAATTTGTTAACAAGTGCTAGAGAAACTTTTATGTGTTCTTTTCATTTATCAGTTATATATGACATCATTATTAATTAAGCATAGTGAGAACAGTCGACACCTATTATGCTATGGGGATTCATAGTAAATGCACTTTATGATTTACGACAGTCATTTAGCTAAGCCCGAGTGGCTGAGATTCATGGCTTTGTTCTTCTTGTATCAACAACTTGAGTAAGAGACAAAATGAAAATGCCAACATGGCAAAGTGTAGGGCATGGACACAACGGTACATGGAAAGGTAATTTTGAATATTTTCATATAAAAAATGTACTCTTTTTATTGGTTTGTGCATACAAGGCTCATCAAAAAGTTCATAGCCCACAGTCCAGCCCGAGCTGGTCATTGGCCTAGTCCTTAAATATGAGCTGGGCTTGGACAAAAGGGTAAGGCCCATGGATTGGCCCATAAGTCCAGCTCGGTGGACTACCTAAAACCTAGACCATAGGCCTGACCCAAAGGCCCATGCACAAGGTAACATTTTGACAATTGCCATGCGTGGCATACACTGGTTAAAATTGACAATTGCCATTTAGGACCCAACTTTGTAACAATCACACTCATTTACACTTCCAAACACACACCCATGACTCTCTCTATGGGTGTGTTTGAAAGTGTAAATGGGTGTGTTCCTATCTTTTCCCCCTTTAGGACCTGTATATATATGGGTGTGTATATATACTAGCAGCAGACGCAAATGCAATGTGTTTACAATTTTATATTTAAATTTTTTGATAGTTTGAAGAGTCTTTCGAATTAGCCCTCAGAATTCAGGAGTCTCCAAAAGGAAATTATTGAACTTTGGGATGTTTGCAGTGTGTCATTGGTCCACAAAACCTACTTCGTCATGCTATTTAAAGGCGACCGAACCGACTCCATTTATGAGGAAGTGGAGCTCAAAAGGCTATCCTTCCTCAAGGATACGTTTTCTCGAGGTAGCAGGAGGGTCAGACTCTCTTGCCTGCTTCGAGATAAAAATTATATTCATCTAGTAGTGTAGGAGCACGAAAATAATCTTCTCGTATAATCATGTTGATCAAGTTTACACTCCTCTAAACGTCGTCACTTTGCTACCTAAAAACACAAACGTGAGCTAGCTGGCGAGTGTGTGCCGGATACCTCTCCGATGCCTAAGTCAGCAAATAGACAATAGACAATAGACAATAGACAAAAAGCTCTGTGTTTTTTGGAGCAAAAATTATGATACCTGTACATAGGTCCTGTTATGAGTTTTTATAGATTCTGTCTGGCACAATCCTAGTAGGATTCCAACTCTCCTTATAAGTGTCCTCCTAGGAATCACACTCCCAGTGAAGAGTGTCTATCTTGATAACACTCTACTCACTACCAGCCAAGTGAGATGGTTTGCACAATCCTAGTAGGATTCTAACTCTCCTTAGCAGAGTCCTCCTAGGAGTCTCATGCCCAAGAATAATGCTTATCCTTAAAACACCCTCATCACTGCAAACCAAGTGAGATGGCAACTCCTTTATGCTCGGATATACATTCCTGACCGAACTGCCTTATCTCGGTCCCCTGTTGTTCGGGCTATGTGACCGAAAGCCGATTTATCGAATTGCACCCTGCCGAGCTACACATAGCTCATCCCTCTCTATTGACAACATCTCGGTCCAATAAAGGACTACCTTCAGATAGCTAGGTCCAGCCCCTAGCAACCCATCTCTGACCGACTTAGTGTCTTCTTAGCCCAAGACCGAGCTACATCAGCTCTTATCTCGGCCCATTGCGCAGCCTAACTTCCAAAGAAGACTTTTCCTAGCTTGGTCCAATTTGTTCAGAAATTACCCTCTCAATTGTCTCTTAATTCCATCTGCGTAGCATATTTGAGATTATTTTCCTCCAGCCGAGCTAAGAACGCCTAACTCTGCTGAGCTAGAAAAGTTGTTCGGTTTCAATAAGTCTTGTTAGTTGCTCAGCACGTCCATCCACTAATCTAGCATGTGGCGTGCCCCGTTCTCCAGTTACAGTCGTCATGCCAAAAATTTGAATAGTCTCGCCTTTTTGTCTTCAATGTATATATCCTTTTCTAATCATCTTCCAATTAATGAAAATTTTCGATCTCTTGGCGCGGTTACTGTGTTTCTTTTTCAATGTTTTGCATCATTCCGACTACATGTCTAGCCAAACTAATTAGTTTGGCCTTATCTGATCCTGTCAACCTTTTTTGGCCGAGATACACATCTTGGCTGAAGAATTCAAAAAACTTGTTGGTCAAACTTGCCAACCTGCTTTGGCCGAGGTAACTGTCATCCCGGCCAAAGAGTGCAAAAATTTTGTGTTGGTCAAACCTGCCAACCGCCTTTAGTCTAGATCTTGATTTCGGCTGATGGGTGAAAAAAAGTTTTGTGGGTCAAACCTGCCAACTGCCTTTGCCCCCCAGTTGGCTAAGGAGTCTTAAAATTTTTTTAGAAAGAGTTGGTCAAACCTGCCAACCCTTTTTGCCCCCTGTTGGGCACAAATTTTGTTAAGTTTTATTTCTTGGCAATCTAGTTTGACAAAACTCCTTTCAGTTGTATTTATTTTCGTACTTTTATTTCAATGAGGCCATGAGTGTTTAGATGCGAATCCAACCTGAATTGTGCCTTTCAGAGAAGTTTGTGATGCTAATGCTTTCAAGATTGCCACTTCGCTGATTATGACGGGGATCGAGCTGCTCGGTCAGCTCGCGGGGGTCCAGGGGGCAGCGCCCCTTGGCGGGTCCGGGGCAGCGCCACGGCGGGGGCGAGGGGCAGCGCCCCCGAAGCAAAATGCAAAAATGCATTCCAAGTTGCCTGTCCGCTCGAGCGGACATTACCCCGCTCGAGCGAAGAATCCCTGGTTCCAGCAGTTTGTCAGGTCTGTAAAAATACTGGAAGGTGTGATTTCGCGCTCGAGCAGACCTCTGTTATATCACGCGCAGATCTTACTGAAGACGCTCGAGCGGGATGTTGGGCGCTCAAGCGGACCGCGCGAACACAATTTTTCGGATTTCAATAAGGATTGGGTTTTCTTCCAAATCTAGGATTACTTTTGTTTTTTCTATAAGTAGTTGATTTTCTCCTAAAAACTAGACTACTCCTGAAATCCTCCAGATCTTCTTTTTGGTTTTTAAAGTTTATATCTGGGGATATTTTTAGTTTTTCATTGATGTTTTGATTGAGTATTTAACTCATGGTTTAAAAAGAGTACATCAAAGGTTTTGTTTGTTCTACAAAAGAGAGAGTTGTTCTTCGGTGGATTCTGAAGAATTCAAGCCTGAAGCTTTGGTGGATTTCCGAGGTGGCTCATCGTAAAGACAATTCCGAGGTGAAGAGGGGTTGGAAGAGGCACATAGAGGTTGGTTCAATTAGGCGTGGATTCGCTAGGTAATTGAGAGTATACCTGTGTAATTCCTTTAAATCTTCTTAGTGGATTGTTTTGTGGCAGTTGCCCGTGATTTTTTTATCACAGTTGGAGGTGTCCAATTGTGGTTTTTTCCACGTAAAATCGTTGTGTCTCTTTGTCTTGATTGTTTGATTGGGATTGTTATATTCTGTTTAAAATTGATATATAATCACAAATCAACATCTAGGGGATTTCTAGATTTTTCAGATTTGTTAGAAAGAATTGGTCAAACCTGCCAACCCACTTTGCCCTCAGTTGGGCAAAGATTTTTGCGCGGTTGGTCCTTCTTGTCGACCGTGTTAACTTTTACCGAGGGTGTTTTGTCCAACATCGCTGTTTGTATCGGACTCTGCCTTGGTGCGCATCCCATCTTCCTCTACCAAGATGTGTTGGTACACTCTCTCCATCAGGGCTTCCATAGTAAGAGGCGGCATCATTGTCATTGAATCCCTTAATTTATTGTCAGCCGGCAAACCTTGTTTGTACTATGCGATAACTAGGTTTGTGAGGCAATCTCCAATCTAATTAAAAGTCTCCCAATACTAATTATTGTAGGACCTCAATGTTTCCTTCTCGCCCATGTCTATGGAGAGAAGCTGGTCAATCTTCACTGGCGTCTTGGTGTTTGTTCTGAATCTGGTCACAAATGTCTCCGCTAGTTGCGCCCATGAAGCTATGCTACCTTCTGGCAACCTTTCAAATCATGTTAAACCCAGGTCACTAAGGCTAGAAGGAAACAAGATACACATTAGAGTCTCGTTTCGCCGATACACGGCCATAACTTGGCGAAAGTGGCTCAAGTGTATGTAGGGGTCTGACTTCCCCTCATAAGTAGTGAATTTGGGTTGGTGAAAGCCTGGGGGTAAATTGCCGGAACGAACAGCGAGCTCTGTAACCTTGCTAATACTTTGTCTGTCGGTTCATAGACAAAGTGTGGTATCGACATTCCACCCTTGACACTCCCATGTGTCCTAGAAGCCAATTGTTATAGCGTAGAGACTCTGCAAGGGATGCGAGTTTGAGTGTCCTCTTTCCTTCGAGCCTTTTCCTTTAGCATTGTACGCAGGTCTGCCGACCTGGGCAACTCCGTGTGTCTATATGTCGTTTGGTGCGAGTGCAAAGGCTGATAACTGCTTCCCTCCGTACATGACCTTTCAGTCCTCGTTCTCTCAGACCTGGAGTAACGAGTCTTAAAGGTTCTTGACCGTGTGTCGCCTATCCTGAGGCTTCTGCTTTCCGTATGAGACAGTGTGACTTGCCTGTCACAATTTTCTAAGTGACGAGAGTGCGCTCTGTTTTTGCCCACTTTTTCTTCTGTCACCCCTTTGCCCTTTATTTGGCGCTTCATAGTCTTCATGTTAGCCGTCATTCTTCTTATTACTTCGTTTTGTTCCCTTATGCGATCTTCCAGAACCTGGGGATTCATCATCTGCCTCTATTTATCAAGGCTTTGAGAGCTGCGTGGACTTGAGCCCCGTCTTTCTCGCGCGTCTCTCTGTGGGTTCCGTCGCTGGGGATCCAATTCTGCCATGGGCAGAACATAAGGCAAGCCCTCGTACCTCCCTCCTCCTTCTAGGGTGTGCCCATCAATAGCAGAATGTGGCAAGTCTTCGTTATGCGCCATTGACATTGATTGAAGGAACACTTAAATCAAAAGGTTTGTTCTCTGTTGTATTCCTACAGACGGCGCCAATTATACGAGCATGAAAATAATCTTCTCGTATAATCTTGTTGATCAAGTTTGCACTCCTCCAAACGTCGTCACTTTGCTACCTAAAAACACAAACGTGAACTAGCCGGCGGGTGTGTGCCGGATATCTCTCCGATGCCTAAGTCAGCAAATAGACAACAGACAAAAAGCTCTGTGTTTTTGAGAGCATAAATTATGATACCTGTACATAGGTCCTGCTATGAGCTTTTATAGATTCTGCTTGGCACAATCCTAGTAGGATTCCAACTCTCCTTATAAGAGTCCTCCTAGGAATCACACTCCCAATGAAGAGTGTCTATCCCGATAACACTCTACTCGCTACCAACCAAGTGAGATAGTTTGCACAATCCTAGAAGGACTCTATGCAGAGTCCTACTAGGAGTCTCATGCCGAAGGATAATGTTTATCCTTAAAACACCCTCATCACTACAAGCCAACTGAGATGGCCACTCCCATATGCTCGGATATGCATTCCTGACCGAGCTGCCTTATCTCGGTCCCCTGTCGTTCGGGCCGTGTGATCGAAAGCCGATTTACCGAATTGCACCCTGCCAAGCTACACATAGCTCTCCATTAACAACATCTCAGTTCGATAAAAGATTACCTTCAGATAGCTAGGTCCAGACCCTAGCAACCCATCTTTGGCCGACCTAGTGTCTTCTTAACCCAAGACCGAGCTACATCAGCTTTTATCTCGGCCCATTGCATGGCCTAACTTTCAAAGAAGATTTTTCCTAGTTCGGCCCAATTTGTTCACAAATTATCCTCTCAAGTAGGTTGCGGGACCCAAAAAAAAAAACAATGATCTGCTACTAATGTGGGATTCATTTTCTTGCTACGCTCCTTTTGTCACTATTTGGCCAAACAAAAGAAAAAGGAAATAGAAGGTTAATTATTCAATAGACCTAGACCACCATGTGGCATTATTTACGTGGTGCTCCAAACCAATCATATAGCAAAAAAAATTATGGGCAAGACATGCTGATTTACCTCTGTTAAGTAGTTAGGAGACAAATGATGACCTACTTAAATGTGTGCTGGCAATGTCATATAATACTTTGGGAGTATCTAATAAGTTTCCAAAGAAAAGAGTCCCAATCTTGTATTTGTTGCAATCATCAAATTGCTTCTTCACCATGTGGGCATTGCCGAATGTCCCCCATTTTTCCTGTGAACATACATTGTTTCATTTCAGTATTGTGATGTGATTTTCTGCAAGGGATAGGAGACTGATACATGGAAGTGTGAGTGGGTTTGTATCCGATGCAAGTGAAAGTTGTGGCATGAGATATAGCTCTCACTTGCAGCCATTTACAGTTGTCTTTACTTCTCTTCTATTTGTCTTTAGTTATACTGTTGTGTTCAACTAGTTAATGCAACATGGAGGCCTCCCATTTAGTTTGATAGGGCAAACATGTAGAGCCCATGTTGGAGTTAAATAATTTCAAATATTTTTTTGATATCCCTTTCGCTGGTGGTTGGTTTGGCAAAGGGATTGGAACATGATATTTTTAAGAATTTGTTTGAAAAGTGATTTTTTTAATGAAATAGTTATTATTTTTATTATCACACTTGAGTCGTATTATATAGATGTATTATTTTTTAAATAATTTTATGTCACCGACTCATAATGAAGTGGGTTCCACATTATCAGGTCTACTTTCATTGTAAATCCGTAGTATAAAATAATGTGAAAAAATGGTGCATTTATAATTTAATTTTGTAATATTCATTAAATTTATATTGATTATCAAACATAATATTAATAATAAAGGCTTTTGTTGCTCTTACAACACAACAAAAAGAGTTTCAAATTTTTTTTCACCAATTATAAAATCTTTTTTAAGACTTTTGACTAATAAAACATTTTTCACCAACCCATAATCAGAATAATTGTTAGCATTTGCCTAACAACTAGAATAGTTAAATCTAAAAGCAAGTGGATTAGTAGTAGTTAACTACTTCTATTCAATAGCCATCCCTCTTTGAAAATTATTTAATTACTACTAAGCACAACAACCTGATTTTGAAGGCCCCCTGTGTGTTTTCAAAATTTTGGACCTTCTTTAAAGACTTTTCTTATTAGTTTGAAAATCCAAACATAGCCCCCACTAAACATAGCCCCCACTAACCTGACTCCAAGTCAGCTTTGTGGAGTTCTACATATTCACTCCACACCAACCTTATATATGAAAAATGTTATGAATTTCAAATAATTTACTAAATGTTTTATTAAATTTCTCACATAGGTGTGAGATCACACAAATGGGTACCACACCCATGTGAGAGATTTGGTAAAAAACTTGGTAGATTATTTAGAGTCCCTACCATTACTCACCTTATATATTATTATTGTGTCATTAGTATTTATGATTAGACAAATTGACAAATTGACATTCAAACATGTCACGGAAATTATAAATATTACATGAAAATATTGTGAAATACTTAAAATAATTTTATTTTTTCTCTTTTCCTCTTCATTTTTTTTTTAATTTTTTTTGGGGTCTCATTAGTAATCATAGGGGGTGTTTGGGAACCCACTTTTGAGGCTAAAATAGCCTCAAACACTAAAAAAAGCCAAATAACCTCAAATATCCTAAACCAATGATTTATATATATATATATATATATATATATAAATATTAAAAAAAAGTAGCTTGGCATGAGGCAGCCTACACTGTCACGCTGACAGTGTAGGCACATGGTAGGTTCAGCCTAGTCCCACAGTGTAGGCACATATAGTAAATGACAATTTTGCTCCCTCAGGCAAATTTTGGAAAAAGTGAGGTTAGGGACAAATTTATCATTTTAGCCTCAAACATCATTTCAAACACATTTTTTCAATATAACAACTCAAATAAAAATTCATTCTATCTTTCCAAATACAAAAAACTAAAATAATTTACTAAAATAGTCAAAAAGTATAAAAAATAGCCACTTCCCAAATACCCACATAGTTGCTTACACTAGGAGTATTATGACTGCCATCATGAATAGAAGAAAATAAAGTTATTTCAGACATTTTGTAATATATGAGATATCATGTATAAGTCACATAAATTCTTAACAAAAATCTAATTTGCCTTATCATCATACCAATCTTATTTGGTAATTGCTCCAAACTTCCTCAATTTTGTGGAGGATCAAATTTCAAACATTGTACCATTCATTCATGTTCTAGTTTTAATAGAAGTCATGAGCCATTTAATAAGTGAGTTTGGTGAGCAATTATTCACTATTACATATGATAGTAACATAGTCATGCCATAAATAAATTCAAGTTGTTTATTTATGTGAGATTTACATGAAATTCATATAAATCAACGATTAAGATTTATTTATGATAGGATAAAAAACATTTTTCATTCTTATAATTTGATTTAAATTTCACTTTGGCCCTATTATTTTAATTTGAATAATTTAGTTCTTATACTTTAAGTCCAATTTCAGGTGGTCCTTTGATCAAAAATTTTGTTAATTTTTTGTACATGCACACCATAGAAGATAGTGCTCTAAAATCATTAATTTTAACCTCCAATATTAAACAAAAAAAAATCAAAGTGAAACCGAAGTTTAAATGTAGGGACTAAAATAAAATTTGAATCAAATTATAGAAATTAAAAATGTACTTTAGAGGCACACACGATAGATTTACCACAAAGTGGCATAACACACCACAAACATTTGTAACTTTCACCACAAAACTTTCTTATTGTGAGACATTTTTTAGGGGTGCACGCTATAGATTTCTCCAACATATGTAAAGGTTACAGGTGTTTTTATTTATTTATTTATTCATATATGATATTACAATGAAACTCAATGAATTACAATCACAAAAATATATATCAAACACAACACAATCAATACAAAGAAACTCGCAAAGTGGGACAGAGAGCAAGACCCACCTGTAAGTGGGGAGATTCAAATCACTGACCTCCTAATGAGTTCAACATCACAACCAAACCTAACAATATTAGATATATATATATATATATAATGCGACAATATCAAACTAGCAAAGATACTAGAAACCCCAAAAATATATGGTGGAATCTAAAATGTGAGAAATTAGATATTAAATGTTTGAAGAAGCAGTATGATATTTTGAAGTGACACTAATAATATGTGGAGTACAATTGACGAAATGCATTAAAATAGATCAAACCAATTATGCATTCCAGAGATTGGATTCACAGCATTACATTGTAGTATTCCCAGTTAAATTAGACAACCCCACACAGAAATAGCTTCTCATAACCAAGTAAAGGACATACATCTAATGCTTTGATTGCTAAAAGACTTGGACCTAACTATAAAAAATAAATTTATAGATATTGAAACTTTGAATCTCAAATCTTCTGTCATTTGGAAACCAAGAAAAGACAATATCCAGCAGTGGAG
>NW_021025289.1:2303295-2330265 GCF_004153795.1 Camellia sinensis
TTTTTTTTATTTATTTATTCATATATGATATTACAATGAAACTCAATGAATTACAATCACAATAATATATATCAAATACAACACAATCAATACAAAGAAACTCCCAAAGTGGGACAGAGAACAAGACCCACCCGTAGGCGGGGAGATTCAAATCATTGACTTCCTAGTGAGTTCAACATCACAACCAAACCTAACAATATTAGATATATATATATATATATATATATAATGCGACAATATCAAACTAGCAAAGATACTAGAAACCCCAAAAATATATGGTGGAATCTAAAATGTGAAAAATTAGAGATTAAATGTTTGAAGAAGCAGTATGATATTTCGAAGTGACACTAATAATATGTGGAGTACAATTGACGAAATGCATTAAAATAGATCAAACCAATTATGCATTCCAGAGATTGGATTCACAGCATTACATTGTAGTATTCCCAGTTAAATTAGACAACCCCACACAGAAATAGCTTCTCATAACCAAGTAAAGGACATACATCTAATGCTTTGATTGCTAAAAGACTTGGGCCTAACTATAAAAAATATATTTATAGATATTGAAACTTTGAATCTCAAATCTTCTGTCATTTGGAAACCAAGAAAAGACAATATCCAGTAGTGGAGATCATTTCAATTCTCAATATAAGAAACAACAAAATACAGATTTTTTTATTTCATTTTTGCTTCTTCTCCTTTTATCAGTGATCAACCCCCACAATAAATGAGGTGTGAGGATACATTGGAAAAACTAAGAATAGATATTGGAGCTCTCTTATGCATATATCATTAAACACTAATATAAATATTGATGTCAATAAAACTAACAACTTAAGCATAAGAATGGAACTTATAGTCCAGCTTATTTGTTTGTGCTGCTACAAGTAAAATTTGGACGGAAACAACCAGCAGACAGACATGAATTCTTGAACCCATTATTCAAGCAAGAACCACGTAGATTCTTGAATTCACTGAATGACAATGAAACACTTCGAAACCACCTAATTCTTTCCTTCAGTTCCAGTTGTTTAGTATAACTCTTCAAGATAAGAAAGTTTCTTCATGACTGTAGTCAACATATGCATAGCTGCAATTAGAAACAATATGAAAGCTCATGGACATAAAAATTATTTGTTCAAGTAATTATAATACCGCAACTGCACACCATGATCAAATTTCCTTCACAACAGAACAAAAAGAAAAAGAAAAAGAAATCCATTGTTGCACCAGAGTCAATATGAACTAATTGTAAATATGAGGGGTTTGTAAGAGGAAACCTGCTAGTCTTGTAGATTCCTCAAGAAGAAGAAATATTCAAGGCATTTACAAAACTAAAGGCCCATGGACAAGTTTGATTTTTGAGTTAGATTAGTCATTAGGGACAAAAGTACTAGCACCTTTTCTGGGGAACAAGCTGTCATACAAGTTGCCAATTGTGCATCATGATAATCACAAGATGCTAGAGACTTTTTTTGACTAGGGGTTTGTAAATGTAACATGAGAAGAAGGTAAATGAAAGCCTAAGTGTACACATCAATACATTACTTCTACACTTAAATCTCTATTTTTTCTTATCTCAATGCACTCCCAGCCGCACAATTTTGTATGAATCCCAAGACACCAAGTTGGTATTTTGTGTAACGGGTATACATAGTTGTGGGAGCCAGAAAAAAAAAATATCAGCTTATTGCAGCTAACCCAAACAAGGCCTAACAATGGGCCTTGCCCAAACAAGCAAGCCCACCAAACAAATATCTACCAAGCAAATATTACACCTCTATAAAAGGAAATGAGGAGATAGAAAGCAGGGGGCTCTCTCTAATCTCTGGAACACAGCACACACAACACCCTTCATTTATTCATCTTCCTTCTTTGATTCAAGTTGCTAACTTTATCATCTGAGTGTCTTCGGTCGGCAACCCTAGTTGGGTGGTGCCGACTATGTTCATCTTTGCAGATCTACAATAGTCAAGCTCATCTCTACGTTGGATCTCTTCAACAATCCATGTGAGAGGATTTTTTGGGTCTCACAATTGGTGCCGTCTGTGGGAATTGTCTGCAAGATTTCAACGAAGAGAATAACAAACATGTTATTGTAAGTAAAAATTTAACAACACTTTTGATCTATTTACTCTTTGAAAATTATTAATGTGTTCTTGAATGGGATATACATATGTGTGTGCTTACAAACTCTCTAGAAAACTTTTGTTCATGGTAAATCTTGACGAAAAAAGTTTTAAACAAAATAGATCTCAGGGTCAGTCTCAAAGTAGGGGACAGGGGCCTACTTGCTATCAGTGCGGTTAGTCAGGGCACATGAAGAAAGCTTGCCCGCAGTTGAGAGGCGTATCTGGCGTATTAGGGTTGAGGCAGACTCAGAGCCACCAACAGGCTCACTTAGTTCAGACTTTGCGAGTTAATCAGGGAGCCGCTTCGGCTCAATCAATGCAACAAGCCTATGCTCCGAGAGATGAGCAGGTTGATCAGAGGCCACAGGGACGCGTGTATGCTGTTACCGTGCTAGAGCAGCTGTCAGGTTCCTCAGTTGTGAGAGGTATTTTTGTTGTGTGTAACTCTTTGGCTAACGTATTAATAGACACGAGCACGCCTCATTCATTTATATCTGTTGCATTCGCATCTGCATTGGGGTTAGAGGTGGCACAGTTTGCGTCTCCACTCAGAGTTGAGTCACCAGTCAGGGGTACAGTTGACTTAGATTGGGGATGTCGTGGTTATGAGATAGAGGTTGTGGGCCGTCGACTCCCGTTTGCTTTTGTGTTGCTAGACATGTTGAGTTTTGATGTTATTCTAGGCATGGATTGGTTGTTTTCGTATCGAGCAGTAATTGATTGTTTTCATCATAGGGTCACAGTGTGCACCTCGGGTGGTGATTGTTTTTAGTTTCTGGGGGACAGGGTTGATCGGGTCTTATCGCTAGTGTTTGACCCTCGTAGTAGAAATGAGCTTAGCGGTCTTCTTGCTACCCTCTTGGATAGTGAGAGTGACGGGACTTGTGTTGAGTTATCAAGGGTAGTTTGTGAATACCTGGACGTATTTCCCGAGGACCTTACTAGTTTTCCACCCTATCGGGAGATCGAGTTCACCATTGACTTAGTGCTTGGAACGGCACCAATTTCCATGGCGCCATATAGATTTGCACCCGTGGAGTCGCATGAGTTGAAGAAATAACTCCAAGAACTTTTAGACAAGGGTTTCATTCTCCCTAGCACATCGCCTTAGGGAGCGCCGACTATCTTTACGAAGAAGAATGATGGGTCGTTACGGTTGTGTATATATTATCGCAAGTTGAACCGGGTTACTGTCGAGAACAAGTACCCCTTACCCCGAATTGATGACTTGTTTGACCAACTTAGAGGGTCGTCTTGCTTTTCGGAGATAGATTTGAGGTCGGGTTACCATCAGTTAAGAGTTCGGGAGGAGGACATCCAGAAAACGGCCTTTCGTACGCATTATGGCCACTATGCCATTTGGGTTGACTAATGCACCGACTTCCTTTATGGATTTGATGAACCAAAATCTTTAGAGAATACTTGGATCATTTTGTGGTCGTCTTTGTGGACGATATCTTCATTTATTTGACTTCCGAGGAAGAACACGAGGCTCACTTGAGGGTGGTGCTTGATTTGCTTAGGAAGCATCAATTGTATGCCAAATTTGAGAAATGCGAGTTTTGGCTCACCGAGGTGAAGTTCTTGGGCCATGCAGTGTCAAGAGAGGAAGTAACTATAGATTCTTCAAAGATAGACTCTGTACAGGATTGGGAGCAACCTAAGAATGTTTTTGAGATTCGAAATTTCTTGGGGTTGGCGAGGTACTATCGGCGTTTTGTGAGGGACTTCTCTAGATTAGCCGCGCCTTTGACTAGATTGACTAGAAAGGGGGTTAAATTCGTGTGGAGTGAGGCTTGTGAAAAGTCACTCCAAGAGCTTAAAACTAGACTGACTACTGCACTGGTGTTGATAATTTTAGAGAGGGGTTTGGGTTACACCGTGTATTGTGATGCGTCTTGAGATGGGCTTGATTGTGTTTTGATGCAAGGGGGAAAGGTTGTAGCTTACGGTTCACGGCAATTAAAAGCTCATGAGAAGAATTACCCTACCCACGACTTGGAGTTAGCAGCAGTAGTGTTTGTCTTGAAAATTTGGAGGCATTATTTGTATGGTGACAAGTTTGAGGTTTTCTCCGAACATAAGAGTCTAAAATATTTGTTTTCCCAAAAAGACTTGAATTTACGTCAACGGAAGTAGATGGAGTTTTTGGAGGATTATGACTTCGAGTTACACTACTACCCGAGAAAGGCCAATGTAGTGGCTGACGCCTTAAGTCGAAAATCCATGAGTAGTTTGGCGAGTGTGGCCGTTCGAGAATGGGTTGTGTTAGGAGATATCGGCAAGTTTGAATTGCACTTGGGTGAGTCCGAAGAGGGTGCAACGTTGTTTACTTTGAGTGCTCAACCTATCTTGATTAGCAAAGTTATAGAGGCATAACAAGGGGACCGCGAAGTAAAGTCAATCTGTAGTAGAATCTCTAACTGGAAAGAAGAGAAGGGTTTAGACATTCACTCGGATCAAAGTGTACGTTACTTAGACCGTTTATTTGTACCTGAATCTTATAGAGAGGAAGTGCTTCGGGAGTTCCTTCACTCACGCCTTGCGGTACATCCGGGAGGCACAAAAATGTATTGTGATCTTGGCCGTCAGTTTTGGTAGAGGGGTATGAAGTGGGATGTCGCATCCTTCGTGTCGAAGTGCCTTACTTGTCAACAAGTGAAGGCCGAACACCAAAGACCAGCGGGTTTGTTATAACCCTTACCAATAGCTGAGTGGAAGTGGGAGCACATTACCATGGATTTTGTAGTCGGGCTTCCTAGAGCACAGCGGGGCAATAATGCCATTTGGGTGATTGTTGATAGGTTGACTAAGTCTACACATTTCATTCCGATGCGTACTAGTGACTCAGTTGAACACTTAGCAGAGTTGTACGTTAGAGAGATAGTTTGACTTCATGGGGTTCCTGTAACCATTGTATCGGATAGGGATCCTCGCTTTACAGCCCGGTTGTGGCAAAGCCTTCAAGAGGCACTGGGAACCAAGTTGACTTTTAGCACCGCTTGTCACCCTCAAACCGATAGGTAGTCAGAACGTACCATTCAGATTTTGAAGGGTATGCTTAGAGCTTGTGTCCTAGATTTCAAAGGTTCTTGGGTGAAACATTTGCGTTGATCGAATTCGCCTACAACAATAGTTACCAAGCTAGTATCGAGATGACACCGTTTGAGGCCTTTTATGGCCGACCTTGTAGATCGCCAGTTTGTTGGGCCGAGGTGGGGGATGCACTGTTTTTGGGTCCGAAAATTGTTAGGGAGACAACCAAGAAAGTTGCTCTCATTCAGAAAAGGTTAGCTACAACCCAAAGCCAACAGAAAAGTTATGCCGATAAAAGGAGACGACCTTTGTCTTTTGAAGTGGGTGACCACATTTTCCTTAAGATCTCATCTAGGCGGGGCTTAATGAGGTTCGGTAAGAGTGGAAAGTTATCTCTGAGGTTTATTGGGCCTTTCGAGATATTGGAGAGAATTGGGGAAGTGGCATACCGGTTAGCCTTACCGCCACAACTTTCGGGGGTTCACGATGTGTTTCATGTGTCCATACTTAGGAAGTACGAACCCGAACCTTGTCATGTGCTAGATTGGGTTGATTTGGAGGTAGATGAGGATGCCTCTTATGAAGAGCGACCGGTTCAAATATTAGATCAGGTGTTACAAGGTAAACCTATACCGTTAGTGAAGGTGTTGTGGACGCACCATATAGCGCTCCAAGTTCTTCCCTGTTATCTATTGTATTTTGGACTTGGGATCCGTGGTTCTATGTTGTTGTCTATATCTTATTTCCATCATTTATCCTTTGTATTTGAGTTTTGGGATATTTTGAGTGAGTTTGGAATAGGTGGGTTATGAGTTGGAACAAATGGTTGCTGTCCAGGTTTTGGCTTCCTCGCTCGAGTGAGATTTTTTGCGCTCGAGCAAGCCTTGGGTATTTCCTTCTTCGCTTGAGCGATGGTTCTTGTGCTCAAGTGAGCTTTGTGTGGTGTGTCTCTTCGCTCGAGCGAGCACTCTTGCGCTCGAGCGAGCCCTATGTTATGTGTTCCTTCACTCGAGCGAGAACTCTTGCACTCGAGCGTGCTTCTACGTTGCAGACCTGAAGCTTTGCATTGTTTGCTCGAGTGACGCTTCTTGCGCTCGAGCGAGGTCCTTTTGTGTCTGGTCGCTCGAGCGACAAGTTCTTCGCTCGAGTGAGCCTCGTGTATATCAGTTCGCAGCAGAGGTGTAATACTTCATTTTTTATCCTCTTTTTTTTTCCAAAACCCTAGATCGGCTATCTCTCTCTCTAAAATACCCATTCTCTCTACAAATACACTTGATCTAGAGTGTCTCTACGCTAACTCCTTTGTAAAAAGGGTAGAGCATCGCGCGAGCTATCTTTTGATCCGAAAAAGTTTGGATTTGGAGCAACTTGGGTTTTCCTCTTCTTCTCCTTTGAAATTCTACACTTGAGGTAGGAATATTCTACACTTTGTTATGAAATTTAACCTAGTTATTTGTTATTATGAGAATATGGTGAGATTTGGGATGTTTAGAGAAAACCTAGGGTTTGGTTCAAATTTATGATAGATGGGTTTTTATGTGTTGTGGTATATTTGACTATGGGGTTGGAATATGAGGTGATTTTGTGTAAAATTGATAAATTTGATCTTTGGGTTAGTATTTAGAATAAGGGGGAAATTTTCCCTAAGATGAGTTAAGTAATTATTTGGTATAAATAATGGAATTGGTGTAAGAAATATGAACTTGGGAAGTTGTGTGAAAGAATGGTGTAGTTAGATTTGTTAAATCAAATAGCCGAGTGGAAGTGGGAGCACATTACCATGGATTTTGTAGTCGGGCTTCCTAGAGCACAGCGGGGCAATAATGCCATTTGGGTGATTGTTGATAGGTTGACTAAGTCTACACATTTCATTCCGATGCGTACTAGTGACTCAGTTGAACACTTAGCAGAGTTGTACGTTAGAGAGATAGTTCAACTTCATGGGGTTCCTGTAACCATTATATCGGATAGGGATCCTCACTTTATAGCCCGGTTGTGGCAAAGCCTTCAAGAGGCATTGGGAACCAAGTTGACTTTTAGCACCGCTTGTCACCCTCAAACCGATAGGTAGTCAGAACGTACCATTCAGATTTTGAAGGGTATGCTTAGAGCTTGTGTCCTAGATTTCAAAGGTTCTTGGGTGAAACATTTGTCGTTGATCGAATTCGCCTACAACAATAGTTACCAAGCTAGTATCGAGATGACACCGTTTGAGGCCTTGTATGGCCGACCTTGTAGATTGCTAGTTTTTGGGCCAAGGTGGGGGATGCACTGTTTTTGGGTCCAAAAATTGTTAGGGAGACAGCCGAGAAAGTTGCTCTCATTCGGAAAAGGTTAGCTACAGCCCAAAGCCAACAGAAAAGTTATGCCGATAAAAGGAGACGACCTTTGTCTTTTGAAGTGGGTGACCACATTTTCCTTAAGATCTCATCTAGGCGGGGCTTAATGAGGTTCGGTAAGAGTGGAAAGTTATCTCTGAGGTTTATTGGGCCTTTCGAGATATTGGAGAGAATTGGGGAAGTGGCATACCGGTTAGCCTTACCGCCACAACTTTCGGGGGTTCACGATGTGTTTCATGTGTCCATACTTAAGAAGTACGAACCCGACCCTTCTCATGTGCTAGATTGGGTTGATTTGGAGGTAGATGAGGATGCCTCTTATGAAGAGCGACCGGTTCAAATATTAGATACTCGGGAGCAGGTGTTACAAGGTAAAACTATACCGTTAGTGAAGGTGTTATGGACGCACCATATAGCGCTCCAGGTTCTTCCCTGTTATCTATTGTATTTTGGACTTGGGATTCGTGGTTCTATGTTGTTGTCTATATCTTATTTCCATCATTTATCCTTTGTATTTGAGTTTTGGGATGTTTTGAGTGAGTTTGGAATAGGTGGGTTGTGAGTTGGAACAAATGGTTGCTGTCCAGGTTTTGGCTTCCTCGCTCGAGTGAGATTTTTTGCGCTCGAGCGAGCCTTGGGTATTTCCTTCTTCGCTTGAGCGATGGTTCTTGTGCTCAAGTGAGCTTTGTGCGGTGTGTCTCTTCGCTCGAGCGAGCACTCTTGCGCTCGAGCGAGCCCTATGTTATGTGTTCCTTCACTCGAGCGAGAACTCTTGCACTCGAGCGTGCTTCTACGTTGCAGACCTGAAGCTTTGCATTGTTTGCTCGAGTGACGCTTCTTGCGCTCGAGCGAGGTCCTTTTGTGTCTGGTCGCTCGAGCGACAAGTTCTTCGCTCGAGTGAGCCTCGTGTATATCAGTTCGCAGCAGAGGTGTAATACTTCATTTTTTATCCTCTTTTTTTTTCCAAAACCCTAGATCGGCTATCTCTCTCTCTAAAATACCCATTCTCTCTACAAATACACTTGATCTAGAGTGTCTCTACCCTAACTCCTTTGTAAAAAGGGTAAAGCATCGCGCGGGCTATCTTTTGATCCGAAAAAGTTTGGATTTGGAGCAACTTGGGTTTTCCTCTTCTTCTCCTTTGAAATTCTACACTTGAGGTAGGAATATTCTACACTTTGTTATGAAATTTAACCTAGTTATTTGTTGTTATGAGAATGTGGTGAGATTTGGGATGTTTAGAGAAAACCTAGGGTTTGGTTCAAATTTATGATAGATGGGTTTTTATGTGTTGTGGTATATTTGATTATGGGGTTGGAATATGAGGTGATTTTGTGTAAAATTGATAAATTTGATCTTTGGGTTAGTATTTAGAATAAGGGGGAAAGTTTCCCTAAGATGAGTTAAGTAATTATTTGGTATAAATAATGGAATTGGTGTAAGAAATATGAACTTGGGAAGTTGTGTGAAAGAATGGTGTAGTTAGATTTGTTAAATCATTCACCTATGGAAATTTGATAAATTATATGTTTAAAGGATTGTATAACTGTTTAGAAAAATCTGTTTTGGGCTATCGGTGGAGGATAGTCATGATTGTTGTAGAAACTGCATGTGGATTAGGTGAATTGAAACCTGTCGTTTAAATTTACCTCATTGAATATGATAGTAGGATTGAGATGTTGAATATGTGCCATAGATAGTCATTGTACATGACGGTGCTTTTAATACATTGCATATGTATCATTGTTTGGGAGAAGATAGGGGATGGACTCCATGCATAATTAAGTTGGCCGGAGTGTCTAAGGTGAAAGTCCCGAAATCATATGCATATATGGGTGCCAGTTCCTTCGGATGAAAATTTCGTAAAATGACAAGGCTTCATATCATATGCATATATGGGTGCCGGTTCCCTCGAATGAAAATTCCGTAAAATGGCAAATCTTGAAATCATATACATATATGGGTGCCAGTTCCCTCAGATGAAAATTCCGTAAAATGGCAACATTGAAGTGTTTAGGTAATAGTTGTATTCAATTGTGAATCATTGAGTTGTAGCCTCATTTTGGATTGTCTAGATAACAATGACTTGTCTCATGAGTTGACTCGGAATTTACTGGATTAATATGAACTGAATAGATGGAAATGGAATTGAGTTATGGGTATTAATAATGAAGGAATATGGTCAGAATGTGAGTTGGTTATGAATATGGAACATTTACTTGGTGCTTATATCTTAGTTAAACTTCATATATTGTGTTAGGATGTTTCTACTGGGCTTTGGCTCACCCTACTTGGGAAACCATTTTCAGGTACAGCTAACATGCTCCCTCCAAGAACGTAGCATGGAAGGACTTAAGAGCTAGAGGCTATATTTTGTGATTTTCATGTTTAAATGTTTACTCAGGCCTGGGGCTTTATATGTATAGAGTTTATGACACTCCTTTATTGTAACCAAGTATGTCTTGGAAAGATATAAGCCCTTAGGGCATTCGTTATGTTAAACTCTTTTGTATTATTACTTCATGTAATGAAAGGATTACTTATACTCTGATTTATGTAACTGTTATTTATGCTGTTGTGGATCATATCTATGGTATTATATTTTGGGGGCGTTACACACCATGGGGTGGAGGAGGCAACTTGGGAATGGGAAGCGGAGGTCTGCTCCAAGTATCCGGGTTTATTTAAAAATGCTTAGTTGTTTTGATTTGTAATGTTCCCTAGTGTTGAAGGGAAAAAGTGTTAAACTTGTTAATCACATGTTGAATGTATTGTTAATCTAAGTATGAGATTGTGAGAGAAGAAATTTTTGACAAAGATGTTTCATTTCGAATGCCTAGTATAAGCAATTGTTGTTTTGATGAAATGATAATGATGAGAATGGCAAATGTTGGTTGAACATTGATGTTGCGACTTGATAATGTTGTCAGAATGGTCATAATTGTTAGAGCCCCTTAGTTTGGTCGGTTTGTTTAAATTTCGAGGACGAAATTTACTATGGTGGGGAGGTTGTGATGACCGGTTTCGTTATACATCACTTCACTTTTGTTTTCATTAGGATTGTGGTGTACGGATGTCTTTTCTCAAATTCCTGTCCTTATTTATTCCGGGTTTGTTCTTCTCTTGTTTCAGAGGGTGCACGGCCGAGTCTGGAGTGTCCAAGAGTGAACCAGAGAAATTCTGGGCTGTTGGGCTAGGGCCACATGTGCGGGATGGGGGTCGTACGTGTGGGGAAGAGTGAGATGAGAAGGTTACACACTACCTAATAAGCAGGTGCGGAGGAGATGGCCGCACGTGCGGGAAGTAGGCTCCGCATGTATGGGGGCACGTGCCGCACGTGCGAGGCGCTGGTAGTCCGAATCTATGTTTTTTTTTTCTCTATTTGGCTGTGTATGTATTATATTTGGGGCATTTCTCTCTCACTCTAAACATCATTTAACTTCTCCCTCTCTAAAAACTCTCACCAAACTCAAAAAACCTTGGATTTCTTGCAATCCGTTGAGTTTTGATCCATCTTCTTTCACAAATCTTGGTGAGCAAAGCAAGAACTACGTTGTGTGCGGTGGAGATCAACTTTCCACAACTTTGATTTCTAGGGTTTCTTCTCTCATCTTCTTCAAAACTTGAGGTAGGGATTTCTTTGAGTTATATATGCATGTTTTGCATGATTGATGTTTAGTTTAAAGTTTTTCTTGGAGTTATTTTGAAAGTTTGATTTTGGCTCAAGATTGTAGAGATTTTCAAAAGAGGGTTTAAAATCTCAAATGTTTATAAGTTGATCTTTGAGGGTTTCACCTCCATCATGTCAGAAAGGATGTTTTGTGTGTGTGTGTTCTTTCAAAAAGGTGAAGAGATGCCTAATCTTGGCTAAAGATCGAAATTTTGTTAAGATGAGATGAGAGCCTATAAAATAGGTAAAAATTGTTGATATGTCATAAGGGAAGAACGAAATAAAAAATATATATATATATATATATTTTCCATTATAGAAATGATGAAGTTCATGAAATGTGAAAAGTATTTGGTGTTGTTGAATTAAAACGAAATGGTAGGTATTATGCTTGATATTGTTGAAAGTGGAGTGGAAAGTTTGATTGCAATAAATCAATGTTGAGGAAGATCGATGATGGAGAAATGTTACATAATGATGATGATTATTGCATTGCATACTCATTCAATTGATTATTACAAGATTGGCATTTAGTTTTTGGCATGATAGTATTGGCATTTCTAGCATTAAATGGTTGCATTGGCTTCTCTAAAATCTTGCATGTCATAAACATTGGATTGGGAATTGAAAATTTTATAAAAAATGAATGATGCGGAATGAAATCATGGAAATGTTTAGGGGGTAAATACGTTGGTAAGTCTGGTTAGGAGGTGTAGATGAATTGATAAGTTGGCCTGAGTGTTCGGGGTGAAATACCGAAAACACGTGCGGATGAGGTACCACTTCCCTTCTGGTTAGCAACCGGAGGCAACTTGGGAATGGGAAGCGGAGATCCGCTCCAAGTAGCCGAGTTTATTTAAAAATGCTTAGTTGTTTTGATTTGTAATGTTCCCTAGTGTTGAAGGGAAAAAGTGTTAAACTTGTTAATCACATGTTGTTGAATGTATTGTTAATCTAAGTATGAGATTGTGAGAGAAGAAATTTGTGACAAAGATGTTTCATTTTGAATGCCTAGTATAAGCAATTGTTGTTTTGATGAAATGATAATGATGAGAATGGCAAATGTTGGTTGAACATTGATGTTGTGACTTGATAATGTTGTCAGAATGGTCATAATTGTTAGAACCTTTTAGTTTGGTCAGTTTGTTTAAATTTCGAGGATGAAATTTCCTATGGTGGGGAGGTTGTGATGACCGGTTTCGTCATACGTCCCTTCACTTTTGTTTTCATTGGGATTGTGGTGTCTAGATGTCTTTTTTCAAATTCCTGTCCTTGTTTGTTCTGGGTTTGTTTTTCTCTTGCTTCGGAGGGTGCACGGTCGAGTTCTGAGTGTCCGGGAGTGAACCAGGGAAATTCTGGGCTGCTGGGCCAAGGCCGCACGTGCGGGGAAGGGTAAGTTGGGAAGGTTGGACACTGCCTAATAAGCAGGTGCCGAGTAATGAAGGCCGCACGTGTGGAAAGTAGGCTCTGCACGTGCGGGGCGCAGGTAGTCCGAATCTCTGTTGTTTTTTTTTCTCTATTTGGCTATGTATGTATCACATTTGGGGAATTTCTCTCTCACTCTAAACATCATGTTATTACTCTCTCTCTCTCTAAAAACTCTCACCAAACTCAAAGAACCTTTGATTTCTTGCAAGCCATTGAGTTTTGATCCATCTTCTTTCACAAATCTTGGTGAGCAAAGGAAGAACTACATTGTGTGTGGTGGAGATCAACTTTCTACAACTTTTGATTTGTAGGGTTTCTTCTCTCATCTTCTCCAAAACTTGAGGTAGGGACTTCTTTGAGTTATATATGCATGTTTTGCAAGATTGATGTTGATTTTAAAGTTTTCTTGAAGTTATTTTGAAAGTTTGATTTTGGCTCAAGAATGTAGAGATTTTCAAATGAGGGTTTAAAATCTCAAATGTCTATAAGTTGATCTTTGAGGGTTTCACCTCCATTATGTGAGAAAGGATGTTTTATGTGTGTGTGCTCTTTCAAAAAGGTGAAGAGATGCCTAATCTTGGATAAAGATCGAAATTTTGTTGAGATGAGATGAGAGCCTATGATATAGGTAAAAATTGTTGATATGTCATAAGGGAAGAACGAAATAGAATATATATATATATATATATCTTTGCCATTGTAGAAATGATGAAGTTAATGAAATGTGAAAAGTATTTGGTGTTGTTGAATTAAAATGAAATGGTGGGTATCATGCTTGATATTGTTGAAAGTGGAGTGGAAAGTTTGATTACAATAAATCAATGTTGAGGAAGATCGATGATGAAGAAATGTTACATAATAATGTTGATTATTGCATTGCATATTCATTCAATTGATTATTATAAGATTGGTATTTAGTCCTTGGCATATTGTATTGGCATTTCTAGCATTAAAATGGTTGCATTGGCTTCTCTAAAACCTTGCATGTCATAAACATCGGATTGGGAATTGAAACTTTTATTAAAAATGAATAATGTGAAACGAAATTATGGAAATGTTTATGGGGTAAATACGTTGGTAAGTCTGGTTAGGAGGTGTAGATGAATTGATAAGTTGGCCTAAGTGTCCGGGTGAAAGACCGAAAACATGCGTGGAGGAGGCACCACTTCCCTTCCGGTTAGCAACTAGTAAAGTGGGGCTTTTGGTAGTGCTTGTTGAGCCTACTTGCAGACACCAACCTAGGGATTACCTGAGTCGTATTTACCGCCCTTATTGAATAAAATTGGAAGTTTCGGAATTGTTGAGATTCCAAGTTATTGTTGAAACATGGTGATTTTCAAAAAGAGCATGTGAATGAAATTCTCTTTAAATGGTATTGCATGGCATTTGCATTAAATATTAGCATTTGCATTTAGCATTGGAAATTTGCATAACTGTATATACTTTGTAAGGATTCTCTACTGGGCTTTCTGCTTACCCCTATGGGATTTTGGTGCACGAAAGGATGTGGTGATCCTACCAAGTTGAGGGCGTGGACATATTCTGTGAACAGTAAATAACTCTGTTTTGTTGTGATTTATTGCTAGCCAAGGGCTATTCATGTATGGGTCCGAGATGCCACTTTTGTGTAACTGGATTTAAGTGCTAGAAATTGTAAGCCCATGAGGGCATTTTATTATTTTTGGGATGTGATGTTCTACATGCTATAGATTCATATATTTCTATATTATTGAATGTATAATTCACATGTGGAACTTTTGTACCCATTTCGCTAAGTAATGATGTAAAGGTTGGAGACCTATCTTTATTTCTTAATGGATGTTGATTAATGTACTTAATTTGTGTTGGGTTATTTCGGGGCGTTACATAAATCTTGTTTTAAATGAGAACAATTAAAGACATTGTTGCTCAATTTGAAAGATAAAGTTGTCATACAACTTATTTTGTATTGGTTAACTTATATGTTGTTTAAAATATAATATCATTTTTTTAATAATAATATTGGAACTTTTTTGGCTATAAAGTTTTGTTTAGTTTGGTTTTCAAAATCTATTTTCAGAAATTTTTTCTAACAAACTAAAAATTAAATTGTTGAAAAAAAAATTTAAAAACCTCATTTTTATAATTTTATCTTTTGGGAGAGTAGAAATAATTTTTTAAAATAAATTTTTTTGATATTTATTTTCATTAAATTAGTTTTATTTTTTCAAAAATCAAATATAGCGACAACTTTGATGTCATTATTAAACCAATTCATTAAATAAAAAAATCTAAAATTAAAAGCATTTCATATATTAAACATATCAATTATACATTAAAAATCTAATAACAATCCATTACATGATAACCATCCAAAAATATTTTTTAACAACAAATACAACTATTTATTACATGATAACTATCTAAAAATATCAACAAAAACAACCACGCATTACATGATCATCATCCAAATACATACTAAAAATTAATT
Source organism: Camellia sinensis (assembly GCF_004153795.1). Lineage (NCBI taxonomy): Eukaryota > Viridiplantae > Streptophyta > Magnoliopsida > Ericales > Theaceae > Camellia > Camellia sinensis. Next base: position 2,318,374 of record NW_021025289.1, read on the forward strand.
TGGTAAAAAAAATAAAAAAGATTTATTATTTTTATATAATTTTATCTTTGGTGAGTAAAAATAATTTTTCAAAATTTAAAAATAATTTTTGACATTTATTTTTATCAAACTAGTTGTTTTTTATTGACAACTTTGCCTTGAAATGGTGTAAAAATTTCTTCAATTGTCTTTATTTAGAACGTTATTCAAAATTCAAGATCAAATGTATCATAATTAAAATGTCAAGGATCAAAGTGATACAAGTCCCAAACTACAGGGACCGTTAGTATAATTCATCCTATTTTTTTTTTCAAAATTATGTCAAAATTTTTTAATTTTTTGGGCCGTCTTGTATAGACGAATTTAAAAAAATTCCAAAATAATAAAAAAGCCAAAAATAAGCCAAAAAGTCTTCTCTTTTTTTTGACTTTTTAAAATTATATGGTTTGTCTTATCAAGTTAAATTTAGAAACTTAAAATTTTTAAAATTTTTTAAAAAATATTCAATAAAAATGAAAATAAACTAAAAACATAGTCACCAAATAAACAAACCTCAAACACCCACTATTGCATTTAAGCAATTGATTATGATCAACACTTATGGAGTCAAAGTAACACGCTATAGGGGCTCTATAGACATGAGTGAAGACTAGTTTAGTTTTGTAGGCTTGGCATTGCAAATATGAGAGAAGTTATTTGGTGGTGTCACGGCAATGTGTTGCTTTTTAAATTTTGTGTAGAGAAGAAGGTGAAATTCATGATTTTGTGTTAAATAATTGAGAATTAGCAAGGGATATGATGTATGATGATTAATGGGGAGCATAGATAGGCGGCACCCATGAAGTACCAAATAATTTTTTCAAATATGGGATCTAATCAACTATGCCGTTTGATAATCAACTCTTAAATGTTCCTTTAGAAGAAATTTTTTTTTTTGATGTAACTTCAATTATCATATCAATTTTTAAATTTTTTGACTAATTAAAGCATACAAGATGAACAACTTACATCACTAAAATTAGATTTGTAATAGACCCCAAAGGTGCAAACAATATCTTCTAATCCAAAAATTGGACCGGAGAGGATTTTTCCTTGCTCCAACTTTTTTTAAAGTTCATTTTATCTATGGTCTCTTACTTACTAGCTACTTGTCCTGTAAGTGAATTTAAAAGGAGAAATTTATATACTATAGATTATCAATTATTATTTTGTATTGTCAATTACTTATTAATAGTTACTTTATTTGAAGATAATTATTAAGAAATTAATATAAACAAATGATACCTTTTAAAAAGAGAAATGTTATATATTGCAGATTATCTATTATTATTTTGTGCTGCCAAATACTTATTAATAGTTACTTTATTTGAAGATAATTATTAAGAAATTAATACGAATAAATGATACCTTGTCATGTATCTTGGCTGGTGATATAAAAATGTGAAAAAAAAGAACAAGTGATATATAATGATCTTTATTTTAAAAAGTTGCTAGTAATTCACACAATTTTTAAGAAAATGCTAGCATGCACCCATCTTTTTGTGATAACAAAATTATGATTTTCTACCATAAAAGTCACATAATTTGTGGTGAGTGCCTTAGGTCATTTTATCTAAAAATTATGAATGAACAAATTTATGATATACATCCGAAAGTCAAAATTACATATTATTATGATTATGTTATGTTATGAACGATATAATGTAAATGTTACAAATTATTTATGATAAGAAATGTTACGAATCAATTCAGTGATAAAAATTATAACATGTTACGATGTTTATTTCAAAACATTATAATTATGTTATGTATAATATGTTGTGGTGTATTGTCCTTTTAAGCCATTGATTATTATCAACTTTTATGAAGTCAAGTCTTCCTTGATGAGTGAAAAACACGTTAGGGGGTCCAGCTCTGTAGACATCAATGAAAGGCTGACTAGTCAAAGTCTTTACTTGTTTGTAGGCTTTGCATTGCACCTACATTTGCCTATAAAGCATTTGGCCTCTCCCTGTTAGAGCATCTCCAACGGTAATAGGCATTTTACCTATCTAAATATTACTATAAAGTATATATTTTATTTTGCCTATCAACTATTTCATGTTTCTACTCCAACCATGCTCTTTATTTTAGCTATTCATCTAAATACTATTAATTTTATAAAATGCCACATCAGCAACAAAGATGGAGGGAAATGATCCTAATGGTTAAATATATTTTGCCTAGTCTTGAAGGCTAGCTACATGTAGCTAGTGAATGTGAGTTGAGCTAAAATGCCTAATCATATGCCTAGTGCATTGGAGTTGAAAAAAATGAGTTATACTAGGCATTTTGACTAACAAGCATGATATGCCTAGTGGGTTGGAGATGCTCAGCAAGCATTACAACCTTTGTTCAGCAAGCATTACAACCTTTGTTTTTGAATCTAGGAGCAAAGATGGTCTCTAACAATCAACTCTTTCACCTCTTCTTGTTTCTTTGTGTTTTCCAGATTACTTGTTTGCATGCCCAACTGTGCACTCAAGAACAGAGCTCTGCATTGCTCCAATTTAAGCAACAATTTTCCTTCAATAATGATGCTTCCTACGGTAACTGTGATTCTGTCGGAATCCATTCTTACCCGAAGATGGAGTCGTGGAAGGAGGGTTCTGATTGTTGCTCATGGGATGGGGTCGAGTGTGACAACAACACAAGTCAAGTAATTGGCCTCGACCTCAGTTGCAGCTGGCTCAACGGCACCATCCACCCCAATAGCACCATCTTCAACTGCTTTCCTCACCTCCAAAGGCTCAACCTCGCTTTCAATGACTTTGGTATGTCTCGAATCTCATCTGAATTTAGTCGATTCGGCAGATTGACACACCTCAACCTTCCCTTTGTAAATCACACAACATAATACAAACATTTCAGAGTCTCTCTCTCACTCTATAGCTTCTCTCACTCTCTCAAACTAATCTTTCACACAATAACAATTTCACTGGCATGCTCCCACCTACACTTTCAAACCTTGGAAATCTCGTCTACTTGGGAGTTCACTGTAATAATTTTGAAGGTAAAATCGCAGATTTTTTACCTAATGTAAAAAGTCTTCTTTATTTATTTGTTGATTCAAATAGCTTCAGCGGTCCATTTCCATCATTGGGTGCAAACCTAACAAAACTTGCCGAGTTAGATTTGTCGAACAATCAGGTAAGAGGACCTCTTCCATCACAAATAATTGGACTTCCAAATCTAGCGCGGTTAAGTTTAGGTGATAACTTAATCAACGGTACAATTCCATCTTGGGTCTTTAGCTTACCAGCATTGGGGTACTTCAACCTCAGTAATAACAAATTGACTGGCCATGTAAAAGAGTTCAAATCCACTCATTTAACTGTTGTTGATTTGAGCAATAACAACCTACATGGTAGGTTTCCAAGTTCAACCTTCAAACTCATGAACCTTTCTAGTCTCATTCTTTCATCAAATAACTTCAGTGGTGAGCTAGACATGCTCTGTCATGCAATTTCCCTTCAAATTCTTGTCCTATCTAGTAATAGCTTTAATGGTTCTATTCCACAATGTTTAGGAAATTTCAGCAAATATTTCTTTGTACTCGATCTGCGGAAGAACAATTTTTCTGGCACCATTCCTGATACATTTGCAAAGGAAAATTCCTTTGAAACTATCAACCTTGATAGCAATGGATTTGAGGGGCCAGTACCAAAATCTTTAGTGAATTGTGAAAGGCTACAAGTGCTAGACATTGGACATAACAAGTTCTCCAATAAATTTCCATATTGGTTGGGAAATTTAACTTCACTACAAGTTTTAATTTTGAGATCTAACGAATTCCATGGACCTATACCGAATTCCAAGTTCAAATTTCCCTTCCCCAACTTGCGAGTTATGGATTTATCAAACAATTATTTTACTGGTCCATTGCCAATAAAATATTTCAAGAATCTCAATGCTATGATGAATGTCAACGAAGCTAGTTTTGAATTGCAATACTTAGGGATGCTTAGTTATTCACATTCATATTACTATAATGATTGTTTGACTATAGTAATCAAAGGATCAACAAGTCCTAACCATTTTCACTGCAATTGATTTATCGAAAAACAATTTCGAAGGTCAGATTCCACAGATCATTGGAAAGTTAAATTCGATTCGAGGGCTCAACTTGTCTCACAATAGCCTTACAGGGCATATACCAACATCTCTTGCTAATTTGACAATGCTCGAATGGTTAGACCTCTCTTCCAACAAACTCACTGGGGAGATCCCTCAACAATTAAGGAATTTGAAATTCCTTGAAGTCTTAAACGTTTCGCGGAATCAACTAATAGGACCGATACCACAAGGCAACCAATTTGATACATTTTCAAATGATTCCTACATTGACAACTTGGCATTATGTGGACCTCCATTGTTAAATGCATGCAATCCAAGGACACCACAACCACCACCCTTGATGTTTCAGCAAGAAGACAATACTTCAAGTGGATTCAATTGGGAAGTCATATTACCGGGTTATATATGTGGACTGGTGTGGGGACTTGTTATGGGATATTTTATGTTCTCTAGAGGAAAATCTCAATGGCTTGTGAGGATCATTGAAGGTGAACGAAGCAAAAGCGGAAAGAGATTTAAAAAGTATTCTCACAGTAACAGAGCAAGGTGAAATTAGCCAATGCAATTGATGTCCTTTGGTAAGTATTTACAATCAATTTCTGCATTCTTTTGCTTGATCATGAAAAACTATGGCTTGGTTATGGTTGCTATCTAGTCTTTTTTCAGTTTCATAGCGCTTTATTTGTATCATAAAAAATAAAGCTATTTTATTTCCTTTGATGTTTATACAAAGCACTTGATTTAAATCATATTGCGAAAAAAATAAAATAAAATAAAGTCATGGAAGTAATAAATGAGTAGTGAAAATAAAGGTTTGCTATTGACTCTAATGGCTGCAATTGAGAGAGGTATAAGACTTGGGCACTTTTTCAGTCTTCTTTTGTTTTTTTTCTCTTGAAATTTACTTTTATACCCTAAAATGCAGTCACTTTTTCTACTTCATTCTTAAATTATTAATTGCATATATTTAGTCTTTATTGTTTATGATTTTAGTTCATATGGTCTGATTATTGGAGACAATCTGTCCAAATCATTAATGAGAAAAATCTAATCTGATGGTTAAAAAAATAATTTTATAATTTAGACAACTTAAATTGTATAACTAAACATCTATTTTCTTACTAACCCAATATTAGACAACTTACCCTCTACAAACCAAACACCCATATTTCTCTACACTTCAAATAATGAATAAAAGAATGAGTGCTTGGCTAGGTAAATTTACACCGACCTCTCCTAATTACCGTGGGTGTTGTACTTAGCTTATTTGCATCAATATTCGTTAGTTATATGGATGAAAAAATTATATTTATCTTGTTTGGTTTAATTTATTTTTTAGAAATTTGAGTTTTTTTTGTTTTCCTTTTTAGTGATTTTTTTTAATATTTTACGAAATTTTTTTATTTCTTATATACACCTAATCTATATACACTTAAAAAAAGTAATATTTGTGAAAATAAAAACTTTAAAAATTTACCAAATAATAAAAAATATATATAAAAATTTAGTATATTTTCATATTTTGTTGCATTTAACAAAAATTTTTAAAATTTTCATATTTTGTTATTCCCTAAACTATAGTCACATTTTTTACTTCATTCCTAAATTAATAGATGCATCTATTTGGTCCCTATCGTTTCTTATTTCAATTCATATAGCGATCCCAGGTTTACCCTTGTTGTATAGTGATCCGGACATGTGTCCGTGGATGTTGGTAGTTGTTTATTATCTTGTTTACATCCTTTCTTACTTTGTATTTGAGTTATAGGATGTGTTGAGCGGGTTTGTTACAGGTTGGTTGAGTTTAGAAACCAAAACTAGTTGCCCAGATTTTTGGCCTGTACGCTCGAGCGGAGGTGTTGGCGCTCGAGCGGGGAATACATTTAGAGTAATTATATAGACCTCTCTTAAAATTTGAAGAAAACAAGACCTCTTTCATGTTTTTACTTTCTATTATTTATATGGGAAGGAGTTCTATCTAATTATTGTTGAAATAAAAATGTGATAATTGGTACGTCAAATACATTATAATATTGTGGATCTCTTCCATTATTAAAAATGGGAGAGTGACCTTAGATTAATTTTAAAAATCCATTACTAAATTTAAAAAAAAAAATCCATTACTAAATTTTTTTTTTTAAAAATCCATGAAATGTTATTTAAAAATAAAGGCATTTATTTTGTTTTTATGATAAAAAAAAGTTTTTTAAAAAAAAACTCCATTATAAAAGTGTATAATGTTAAAATCTATACTATATATTAAGCAAAATGGGGTTTTTAACCCCAAGCCTTGTGGGAGCTCCAATCTCCCAATCTAAATTTTTTGATTTTTTGATTTAAAAAAAAAACCTTAGCATTTATTAACTTGTCCCAGCCCCCAAGTCTTACTCTCATAATAACACTTTAATGCATTGAGAACAAGTATAAAAAAAATTCTTTGAAATCCAACACATATGAATTCCTTGAAAAGTCCCAACACATATGATTATTATCCATCATAATAACACTTTAATGCATTAACAACAAGCATAAAAAAAAAAATTCTTGAAAAGTCCAACACATATGATTATTATCAAAATATTAAACTTTAATATAATATAATTAAAAAAAAAAAGACATTTAATTCCTTGAAAAGTCTAACACATATGATTATTATCAAAATATTAAACTTTAATATAATATAAAAAAGAAAAAAAAGAAGACATTTTAAAAAAAAGACATTTAAAAATCACAATTTACATAAATAAATAATTATAAATACAATTCGTGCATAGCACGGGTGATATGCTAGTCTATACTATATATTAAGCAAAAGGGGGTTTTTAACCCCAAGCATTGTGGGAGCTCCAATCTCCCAATCTAAATTTCCTGATTTTGTTGATTAAAAAAAAATAATCTTAGCATTTATTAACTTCTCCTAACTCTCAAATCTTACCCTCATAATAACACTTTAATGCATTAAGAACAAGTACAAAAAAAATTCTTTGAAATCCAACACATATGAATTCTTTGAAAAGTCCCAACACATGTGATTATTATCCCTCATAATAACACTTTAATGTATAAAGAACAAGCATAAAAAAAAATTCAATAATGACTTGGACCCCTTTTTTTTCCCACTCTCTTGACCCCTTCTTCACCTGATTAGCCACATTTTTTTTTTTTCCTTCTCCTCCAATCACCACCCACCACGTGTGTGCGGGGTGATGATTGGAGAGGGTCTCAATCATCACCCAATTTTTTTTTTAAAAAAGTCCAACACATATGATTATTATCAAAATATTAAACTTTAATATAATATAATAAAAAAAAGACATTTAATTCCTTGAAAAATCCAACACATATGATTATTATCAAAATATTAAACTTTAATATAATATAAAAAAGGAAAAAAAGAAGACATTCAAAACAAACAAAAAAAATTTAAAAATCACAATTCACATATATAGATAATTGTAAACACAATCCGTGCATAGCACGGGTGATATGCTATCTATACTATATATTAAGCAAAAGGGGGTTTCTAACCCCCAAGGCGTGTGACAGCTCCAATATGTCAATCTTAATTTTCTAATTTTTTGTTTTTTTTAAAAAAAATTAACCTCAGCATTTATTAACTTTTCTCAACCCATAAGACTTTTTGATTTCTTTCATAATTATTGTAGTACATTTTTTAAAACAAATAATTTGTATATTAAAAAAAATTTAAAACAAATATAAATATCTATATCTATCTATTTATTTATATCTATCTCTAACCCACAAGTTTTGTGAGAGTTCTAATATCTGAACCTTAATTTCTTAATTTTTTTTTTATTTTTTTTGAAAAAAAAAACTTATTTAAAAAAAAAATTGAGTTTTTTTTTTTGAAAAAAAAAACTTAACACTTATTAAATTCTTCAAAGTCTTTTTAACTTCTTTAATACACACACTCTATTTAAGTTTTTACATACCTATTGCAAACAGTGAGTTTCTTTTTTGTTTTCTCCTTCTTGACTTCTCACTTCTACACTTTCAACTTCAGTGACCACGTATACAAACAGTAAGTCTTCTTTTTGTTTTCTCCTTCTTGACTATTTCTTTTGTTTACTATTTTAATATTGTAGTTAGATAGCGTATACAAATATTTGTGATTTGTCTAGCGAATAAAAAATTATAATTTGATTTTTTAATATGATTGAAGTTAGATATATATAAACTCTCACAAAGAGAAAAATGTTATTATAATTAAATAAATGATTCTTTTTTTTTAATGTGATTGTAGTTAGTTTAATAGTTCTTTTTTTTCATTTATTTATTTTATTATGGGAAAAATGTGATGTGATTGTAGTTTGTTCAATAACTCTTTTTTTTTTAATATGATTGTTGAAACTAGTTCAATGGTTTTTTTTTTTAATGTTATTTAATCTTTTTATTTACTATTTTCATTTTATTTTTAATATGATTGAAGTTAGATAAACATAAACACTCACAAAGAAAAAAATGTGATTGTAGTTAGTTCAATTGTTCTTTTTTTTTTTAATGTGATTGTAGTTAGTTAATGATTCTTTTTTTCATTTATTTATTTATTTATTATTATGAGAAAAATGTGATGTGATTGTAATTTGTTTAATGGTTCTTTTTTTTAATGTGATTTAATCTTTTATTTACTGTTTTAATAGTTTTTCTTTACAATTATTTATGAAAAAAATATGATTGTAGTTAGATAGCGTAAAAATATTTGTGATTTGATTTAATTTTTTTCTGATTTGATTTTTAAAGTACCAATTATTGATAATGATTAGATTGTATTTTGAAAAAAAAAATTGTAATTGATTTTTTTAACTCACTGTATTTTTTGAAAAGAAATTATTGTGTTTTTTTTAAGTATCAATTCACTTAATTTGTGATTTGATTTTTAACTCACTGTGTTTTTTGAAAAACAAAATGGATTGTACTCATTAGGGTCACATAATGTACCAATTATTGATGATGATTAGATTGTATTTTGACCCAAAAAAAAAATTGTAATTGATCTTTTTAACTCACTATGTTTTTTGAAAAATAAATTATTGTGTTTTTTAATTATCAATTGACTTAAAAAAATTGTGATTTGTATGATTAAAGTTATCTAAAATCCCCTGATCAGCATTTATTAACTTTTTTCCTTTGTTATAATTTTATTTTTTTAATATGATGAAGTTAGATCAAACATAAACACTTACAAAAGAAAAATGTGATTGTAGTTTGTTCAATGGTTCTAAATAATCTTTTTTATATTACTATTTTAATGGTTTATTTTTTTCAATTATTTTTTTATGAAGAAAAATGTCATTGTAGTTAGATAGTATCTCATTTTGTTTATAATTTGATTTTTTAATATGATTGAAGTTAACTCACAAAAAGAAAAATGTAATTGTAGTTTGTTCAATGGCTTTAAATAATATTTTTATTTACTATTTTAATGGTTCTTTTTTTCGATTATTATTTTTTATTATGAGAAAAATATGATTGTAATTAGATAGCATTAAAAAAATTGTAATTTGTATGATTGAAATTATCTCCTTTTGTTTATAATTTGGTTTTTTTAATATAATTGAAGTTAGATAAACATAAACACTTACAAAAAGAAAAATGTGATTGTAGTTTGTTCAACGCTTCTAAATAATCTTTTTATTTACTATTTTAATGGTTCTTTTTTTTCAATTATTTTTTTTATTATGAGAAAAATGTGATTGTAGTTAGATAGCATTATAAAAAATGTGATGAGAAACAGAGTTGAAGTTATCTCCTTTTGTTTATAATTTAATTTTTTAATATAATTGAAGTTAGATAAATATAAACACTCAATGGGGTTTTTAAGCAAAAAGGAGTTTTTAACCCTAAGGCACAGGGAGTTTCAATATCTCAATCTGAATTTTCTAAATTTTTTATTTAAAAAAAAAAACTCAGCATTTATTGATTTGGTCAAAATTCCTGATCAGCATTTATTAACTTTTTTCAATCCACATGCCTGCATTTATTGATTTGGTCAAAATCTCCTTATCAGCATTTAAAATCTCCTCATACAAATAACCATAGATACAATCTGTGTATAGTTACTGCAGTACCCTTTTTAACTTCTCTCATACACTATGGTTAGTGATAAGATTGTTAAATTATTTTTATAAAAAATCTTAAAAAACATAATTTATATATTAAAAAAAATTCAAAACAAATATAAATATTTATGATTATCCCGTGCATAGCACGGGTGATAGGCTAGTATTATATAAGGAAAAAAGGATTTCTAACTCACATGCCTTGTGGGAGTTCCAATATCCCAATCTTAATTTTTAAAATTTTTATTTAAAAAAAAAACTTTAGCATTTATTGGCTTCTTCCAACCCACAAGCCTTTTTGACTTCTCTCATTCTTTTTCCTTCATCCTTTTCAACTTCTCCCATACATTATGATTATTGATGGGATTGTTAAATTATTTTTATAAAAAATTTTAAAAAAATAATTTGTATGTTAAAAAAATATCTAAAATGAATATAAATTTTTATTAAATCTATATATATATATATATATATATATATATTATAAAAAGTTTCAGATTGAGAGCAGGAGTGGGAGCAAGGGTAGAAGCAGGAACCAGGAGTTTCCTGCTATTAAGGATTTTAGTAGACAACTGTTGCTGTGCTGTCCAATCCATGTCCAAGGTTGTTTGCCATGTGGAATGAAATTTATTTTTCCTCAATAGTGTGGATGTAAATTAAGCCGTATTTTAACTGCTAACATCAGTTATATATAAGATGTATCGTCATACACTTCCATCCCAGTTTAGGACTTCTCACAACCTGTTGGGATATCTGTCCCAACCCAACTCTTCTGTAACCTTCCACCGCTCCACCCTATGACAACTTCAAGACAAGTTTGGAGAGGGGCAGCTCTATATTGGAAGAGGTTGGAAGAGCACGACTCCATGCAAAACATGATCAGTTTCCAAGTCGTCAAATAATATAGATGTAAAATAGTATGCAAAACACAATCAGTTGCCATACCTACACCCTCAATAATGTGGATGTAAAATAGTGGAGGTGGTGGTGGTGGTAAATTATCATAGATGAGCAGACACATGGGTGTCATAGTTGCTCAAAAGACAAATATTCTAACAAAATAAAATCACGTATACTAAATTAGATATAGCCACATAAATGAGAATAATCAATTACCACATCTCCCAAATGTTCGCCGGTAAAAAGTATGTAACCGCCATATAAAATTCTACATGGGACTATTTTTGAAGAGGACCACTTCATTTCCTATATCCTTCTCAAAAAATAAAAAAGAAAAGGAAAGAAAAGAAACAGTATGCATACCTTGGTCGAGGACTCCGACTTCTTAAGCTGCCTTTTGACCTTGATGTTGATTCTACTATCCTCCCTTTCTGACTGAAAACCCAAACCATGTAACTCGGTCAAGCAGTTTCCACAGAGAAAAAATATGTACTCCAATAAAACTACCATTTCAATAAAATCTAAGTCGAACAAATAAAGTACAATAGAAGAAACTTCGCCATATTTCGTAACATATAGGGCTAGAATAAATAGTGCCAAGTAGCATTATAGCGATCCCGGGTTTACCCTTGTTGTACAGTGATCCGGACATGTGTCCGTGGATGTTAGTAGTTGATCACTACCTTGTGTACATCATTTCTTACTTTGTATTTGAGTTATAGGATGTGTAGGGCAGGTTTGTTACAGGTTGGTTGAGATTAGAAACTAAAACTAGTTGCCCAGATTTTGACCTGTCCGCTCGAGCGGGGGTTTTGGC
>NW_021025289.1:2330290-2378709 GCF_004153795.1 Camellia sinensis
ACATACTCAATCAAGTTCCCAAAGTACCAATTTGTTAACAAGAAAGAATCCCTTTGGTCATGGAGTTCTTTCTCAACAAAAATAGAAATAGATCATTGAAATAATTGAGAGATTCATTTGTGTCAATAGGCCATTCCCATCAAAATGGTGTTGGCTTGATTAAGGGAACGCCACCAGAGCCATAGCAAAGCGAATCTGCATTAGGTAACTGTCACTGTTAGTGGATTGAAAGCTAGTTGTCTATCCATGACCAAATTGAAGCCTTGGGTGAAACAAGTAGAGGTGTGAATCGGCTGATGCTTTAGAATCAACAAATAAAGTTGTGGTTAGGGGTAACGTGTGGCAACATTGCAATTTAAAGTCCTACCAAATATATTTCTAGGAAATTCATTAACAAACTCAACCAAAGTGTAGTGTACACCAAGTAAATCATTTTGGTGTTGCTAATAGCCTCACCAAATTTCTTAGAGCACCCACCAAACAATTTTTTTATTTTTTTTATTTTTCTTTAGACAACCCACTTAATACCAAAAGTGTACATCCACTAGCAAACCGTAATCCTACCCACCCCATACACAACCCACTACCACCAAGCTCCAATTAACCATCCCACTGCCCCTCAGCAGTTCCGACCGCCACTGTCTCACCAAACCCTTTCCCACCTCAGCACCACCATTAGCATCCCTTCCTGTCCTCCCGCGCTCTTCCAACTTCTCGCACCCTCCTACCCCCACCCTCCATGTGCACACCTAATCCTCTCTCACCTCTGAGGCCTTACCCTCTGAATGAGAGAGATGAGAGGGGGGGGAGAGGGGAAAGTGGTGGGGTAGTGCCGAGGATGGGCTGGGAAAAGAGCGGGTGAGGGGGGGAAGGCAGGGATGGGGCGGGAGATGGTTGCTAAAGCAAGGGGAAGGGCAAGGGAAAGGCACAGGCAACTAATGGATGACGTGGGAAGTGAGGTAGAGGTAAAGTTTGAACGGTTAGGGATAAAGATAAAATAGGTATTTTTGTGCTAGGGGAAAAATGTAATAAAAATATGAATAAGTGAGGTCGAAAGAAATCGTGGGGCATATAGCCAAAATCTTATCAAGGTGGCTAGTTTGAGACACGTGTATTGATGCAATGTTGTTAGAATCTTTGTTGCACGAAGCGGGAGCCGGGTAGCGGGGGCGAGGGCGGAAGCGGAGCGGGGGTGGCGGCAGCGCGGGGGGGGAAGCGTGGAGGCGATAGAAAATTTCTTAGGTTTGGGAAGCGCCTTGGAACGCGGTAAAATATATATATATATATATATATATTAATATTTTTTAATAACATTGAATTTTTTTTAATAAATACTTTTTATTTTTTAATACACATTAATTATTTTATTTATTATTATATTTTTTTAAATAATGAGTTATTGTTAATTTATTTTATTTTATTTTACATATATGTTGTGTTTTTTATTAATATGTATACATATATACTCATACATATATACTATATAATATATTATATTTGTATGTGTTAATTTTTTTTATGTAAATATATATAAAAGATTATATATATTAATATTTTTTATTTTTTTTTATTATATATTTATATGTATATATATGATATATATTAATAATAATTGTTAAGGTTTGTTATTTTTTTTATTTTTAAATATATATATTTATTTAAAGATTTTATATGTTTATATATATATATATTTTTATTTAGTTAAAGATTTTATATGTTTAATTATCTTATATATATATATATATATATATATTTCACTTATATATTAGGTATACATCGTGAAGGTCAGAGAGAAGCAAAGGAAGCGAAGGCAAAGACAAAGATGAAGGCAGAGGAGATGATCTGCGAGAGAAGAGAGAGAGAGAGAGACGATCTGCCAGAGAGAGAGAGGAAAAGACGATCTGCGACAGAGACAAAAAACACAGAGAGAGAGAGACGAACTGCGATAGAGACGAAAAACACAGAGAGAGAGAGAGACGACCTTCGAAGTGATGAAAGTAGAAGAAAAACGAAGCAAACGACATACCAAACACAACCTTCAGGTTCTTCACTTTCTTTCTCCTCTCTCTCTTTGTTGACCAACAAGCTAGGGTTTTTGTTCTTCTTCACCAACGATCCCATCTTGGTTAGGATCGCGTTTCTCTTTCTACAGAAACGCGATTCCTACACGTTTCTTTCTAAGAAATGCGGAATCGCGTTTCTTACGAAGATTCGTCACCTGTTAGGACGATTCCTGCAACTAAGGTTAGAATCGTACAATAATTATATGTATTGTTCGATTTATCTCATATTGTATGGCTTAAGATATAGTGTGTCGACATCGGCTTGTAACTAGAATCACGTGATACTTTTTTATATTGTTCAAATTTGCATCTAGCCACAATTCCATGAGTATCACACGATGAGTTAAGAGATAATTTGAATGATCTAACTTTAAGCATCTTCCTAAATTAATTTTGCATGATCACCAAACTCAAATGATGTTAGAAAATCATAATCAACAAATTAATAATAGAAAACCAAAAGATGAAAAATTTTCTTCAAACACAGGGAAAAAAGGGATCTATAAAGAGAAAAGAAGAATTTATTTGTGAACACAAAGGGTGGGTAGTAAGACCATGGCTGTTGTGTTATGAGCCCAGAAGGGGTTTCAGATTGCCTAGTAACTGGTAGATTTGGCTTCGTCCTGAGATTTGAACCAAAGGCATGGTGGTTAAAACTGCAATAATAAAACAATAAGGACAAGTTGTTTCTAGTTCGTAGATCCAAAGAGTTATGTATTCCTCAGCTATTGGTGGCATAGTTAATCTCCACTATATGGCTTGTCTGAGAGAAGGATCTATTTTATCAATTTTTTTATTTTTCTTATAAAACAAGAATTCCACAGTTCTGTATTGGGACACTGTTAATCAAAGCAATGGGTAATCTTCCCAGTCTAGCAACATAAATTGTACACCAAGGGAGCTAAGCTAACCTGAGGATCAAGTAAGCTTGAATCATACCATCTATGAGTTGAAGAAAGGTGAAGTATGTAAAAATGGTCTATTGGCTGCAAATACATATCCTGATACAACATGATAGCTAGTTTATGTCCTAATTGATGCCACATGACCTTGTAAGGTCTAGCAAAACAAATCTAGGAAACATGGCAATAAAAATATATCCCTTTTCGACCAATGCAGCATCTTAAAGAACAAGTACACCGTTCAAAGTGAAACCATTAAGAGATGAAAGCTCCAAATTGTCATGGAGTATGTCCAAACAAACTTTCAAAAAGACACCAACAAACAGACAGATAGAACTAATACCTGATGATCATCAAGGAAGTACCACATGCCACTTGATGTGCGAACAAAGCAGTAATAATGGCCAGAATGTGTGCTCCAACCGGCATGAACAAGAACACCATAAAGAGTACTTTAAATCTCCATCCTGTCAAGTACAATCAAAGAATTAGCCATGGCACAAAACACATCGGGTATCAATCTCTCATCAAATTGGTACTAATGCTACCTAAGAGATTTACCAAGCATATACAACAGATTTAGTTTCTAGATCAATAAAAGTAGTAGGTCCATCAGGAATTTTTATCCAACTGGCTATTTATAAAAATCTGGTTACCAGATTTTTTTAATTATTAGCAATTTATCATTCACCCTTTGGTAACTAAAGTGTTACACGTGTGGATGAGTTTTGATCATAATAAATCTATCATCTGAGATTGAACATGGCAGAAAGTCACCACACCCAATACATGTTCCAGATGCCACTATCACATTGCTTGCCCTGCCATAAAGCCAACACAACATGTGGGTAACTGGAATAAAATGTTGGCAAGAAAATGTATCAAAAACCAGGTGAAAATGCCTGGTAAATGCATAACCAGGTGAAAGTTTTCAAGTCATTCCCCATTATGCTTCTAATTTGGTTCACGTTTCCACATTTGCCAATGTTCTATACAAGAAGGTAAATCCTGTTATGTATGTGTAATATCCTCTCAAGCCCGTTTTCTATTGGTAGCTAGTATACTTGAAACCATCCCAATTTTTGTTAATTTCAAAAACATAAAATCCATTTGATTGTCAATGACAATATCAAATTTGTGGACATAACATGTTCAAATCAATAAACTTTCCAGATTAATAGAAAATGGAGGCATTGAAAATTCAAAATTTGGAAATTTGGTTACAACTAAACAAAATTGGTTCCCCCCTATACCTAGACAAGCTATGAGTATTATAGCAGGCATCAATAAAAAGTTCACTTACATAAGGTGCAGCGACAAAAGGTTTTAAGTCCAATGTGGGACCAAACAGAACTTTCTTGTCAATCTTTTGCCCAGGTTGATATGTACCAAACCGCTTTAGGTGGATGGCAAGAACATAAGTGGCCTTGTGAATTGAGAGCTGTTTGAGAGCCTTTATTTTTTGCTTGCACCTTTGACATTGATACTGTCTCTCTCCTCCATCTAAATATTCCTTGGCAGTAAAATGCATGAGTGCCTTGTGCAACAATTCTGCCTTGTTGATTTCAAGACTTAAATCTAAGAATGGATCGAACTTGTTGGAGCAGAAAGAGCATTGTATGCATTTCACCTGAAAATAAAAACAAGACTATTAATGAAGAAAACAGCTAGAGTCTCAAATGCTAATAGATTTCTCTATTATTGTGAGCAAATCCATCAAAAACTTCTTCTAGATTATTGTCAGTATTTATACAACAATGAAATTCATGGTTATTTCCAAAGGCAATGTGTTCCAGAAACAGGCATACAGGAAAAAATGTTTCCCTGGCTACGGAGGTGACCACCAAAGATCTTGTGTGGACCAAGCTTTTCTCGTAAGCACTAGGTGATTCACTTGGTGTTCCTGCAGGTAAGCAACATTTGACTCCAGCAAATTTACCATGTACTCATGAGCATCCTCCTGTCTGGCATTTCAAAAGTTCCCAAATTCTAAAAACTACGAAAAAGAAGAAGAAAATGGTTGGGTTTATTAGCCTTTTTTTTCGAGAGGAGGGGATTGTGAACAATAATTTAACTTACGACTCATGGAAGCTATGCGGGAAATGTGTCCTCACACTACCAGTTAGTGTCCAAATTCCTTGAATCCTAGATGCAAGGTGAAATTATAATGATACAAAATTTGATTTCTGAGCTACCTGAAACCTTAGTTTGTATACAAAAATTCATATTTTACTTATATTGTTATGAAAAAGAAACATGCATTGGCACAATTTCAATAAAAGAGAAAGGGAAAATCGCTTCCACAATGTTCAAACTTTAACTCAACACCCACAGTGCATAAAAAAATTTCCCTTGTGAAAACCTCTTTGCCATCTATAGGGGGTAAAGCAGATAATGAATACATTCAAATGTATAAAGCTAAAAATTTAAAATAAATAAATAAATACCTTGCAACTTTAACAGAAATTCAAGAAAGTGATTCACGATAAAACAATATAAGGATACATTGCAAGTTTGAGACGAGATCCTTTGGTGCTAAGCTGCTCCCAATTAATTGTAGGGCGGCTAACATGTTTCTGTATAGCGCACAAAGCACAAAATCCAGCAGTACGACCTTCATGAATCGATTGAAAAAATAAATTAAGGTATGAAGAATACTAATATTAACACAAACAAATGTTCTAGACATAGGAATCAACATTAAAAAAATGAAGACCATATATACAACCAAAAAAAACCTTTAAAATATAAAAAGAGAAAAATAACAGCAGACCTATTAGCAGTCCATTATCATGTTACCTAATCCATTTCTTCAAACATTTTGGAATTTTAAAGCACACTCAAAGTGGAGTGTGGGAAACTCTAAATGGAGTGCAAATTTTCACTTTATCCGCACAGCAAATTTGGGGTAAATGCTTAGCCCTTTTCGAGAAAATAATAAAGAATTTATCCCCTTTGAGAAATACTAAAACAAGACAAAAAATACACACAAATAAACAAAAAGAAAGGATATTATTAAGCACATTTGAGGTTATAGTGAGATACCCTGGAGGTAATTGTAATACTCTCTCCTTGTGTAGATACAAAGTCAATAATTAGTTACAAATTGTCAAGATTTTCTGATTATTGACTTCAGGACACGCTCGAGTGGAGTCAAATGACCTTAGTGAAATTTTCAAAAGAATAGGTGCCAATTTAGTATTCTCTTAAATATTCAGGATTTTTTTTTCCCAGTCAATGGTTAACATCCAATAATAGTAGTGAATCAAATTCCTGAAGTATGAAACTAAGCTTAAAATCATATTCAAAAGCATCTCTTTAAGTGAACTTTCAAGTCGCATATCCCACGTCATGAGATAAATAATTCTTAAAAGGAGTTTACATCTTTGTGATTGACATCTTTTTCACTTGTTATGAAGATATAAGTAAACAAAACTTGAACTAAAACTTCTTTAATAAACCAAACCAAACCAAACCAAATCAAATTTTAAGTCCTATCAAATGGAGTCGGCTACATGAATTCTTCTTCTCCACGTGGCTCTATCAAAGGCCATTTTGTTAGTCAAATTAAGTAGATCCATATCTCTATTTACAACGCTAGCCAACGTTAATCTAGGCCTACCCAGTCCCCTAACACTTCCATCTACCGTCACTGCATCGCATCTCTTCACTACTACCTCTGTTGGTCTCACTAAAACTTCTTTAATAATAATTTAATTTTTTCAATTCATCAATTCTTTGAAATGAAGTAATTTTTGTAGAAATCAATTCTTTAGTTTTAATTTTTAGTGAATTAATTTTTATGCTAGGGTTTTGTTTTCCATCATTTTCTATGATAGTGGATATACATATATAAGATTGTGACAAAGTTAGCACTGATATATTTTATATAAACTAAAATCTAGCATAATCAATTAGTTGTTGATTGACTCCAGGAAAAAAAAAAATCTTAACTCCACCACTGATTTACTTGTTTTGGCAAAAATTGCACAAAGATTAAAGACAATTACTAAATGTGTACTCTTCTTCCAACTCAATAAGCTGTTTCAACGTTAAAAATTTTGGATTGCCTACATATGCATCTTGAACAAGCAAGTATTGATTCTAAGGGTTGGGAGCATATTAATATCTATATGATTGGCATACGACTGCAGTTCATTGGTGAGTACTCTAAAATGATTATGAATATCTACGGCCAATTTAGGGGATGGGCATGGCCATTGGGGGAAGAGAATGAGAACACAAAACAGGTAGGGTTGCCTGCCCAAAACATATATACACTACTAGCGCGGGTAGTCTGAACTTTTGTAGAATGAG
Organism: Camellia sinensis; assembly: GCF_004153795.1. Taxonomy (NCBI): domain Eukaryota; kingdom Viridiplantae; phylum Streptophyta; class Magnoliopsida; order Ericales; family Theaceae; genus Camellia; species Camellia sinensis. Next base: position 2,337,573 of record NW_021025289.1, read on the forward strand.
CGCCAATTGAAAACTAGGGTTTGGTGTTCACGAGAAGGAATGCTATGTTTCTCAGCGACCAATCTTTCGAGTTTGAGTTGTCGGTGGAGTCGCCTGGCCGTCGAGGTGTGTCGATTGTCGAGTGGGGTCTTGGGCTTCGTCGGGCTGTAGTGGTATATGGACATGATGTGCATTGGTTGGTGACGAGATTGAGGATGGCTTCGCAAGACCCCGGCGATCTGCGCTTTCTGGGTCGCCTCAGTGGTGGCAGTCGAACTCTGGCTGTCTGGGTTTGTGGAGAGGAAAGTGGTGGTTCATCGTTTCAACTAGTGGTTACGACAGGGAAGCGGAGGGAACAAATTTGTATTCCAATGTCGGATTATGGGGATGGTTGGGATGGCGTGGCTCTCGTCCTTGAAGGCTTTCGGTTAGAGATTGCTGGTCCAAGGTATGGCAAGATTACATCACAATCTGAACCTACGCAACTAGCAACACGGGGAGGGGTTGGAGGGGCTACGGCAGTACGGTGTACCGCAGAGTTAGACTGGTTCTGAATGTTGGACAGATCGTTGGTGGGTAAAGTGGGGCAGTTGGGCGGAAAAGGGATGAGTTTCGCAGCAATGTTTGATTGGGTTCAGCGTTGGTGGAAGGCATCTGGCACGGTGGAGGTGCGTCCATTAGGAGGTCAAGCTTTCTTATTTGTTTTCACGTCGCGAAAAGAGGCAAAGTTATTGTTGGGCCGGAGGCGGATTGCTGATGGACGGGATTTGTTGTTGGAGTGGTGGTCACCTCTTGCTCTATGTCGTTCAAAGGACATTGTCGCCGGCGAAGAGTGTCTGGATTCGAGTGCTGGGTTTGCCCCTTCATCTTCGTGGGGACGCCGTATATCGTGTTATTGGTGATCAGTGTGGTGGTTATGTCGAAGCGGATGAGACATCTGTGGACCTGGGTGTCGTTCGATTGCGTATCCGTAGTTCTGAATGCATTCCGTCGTGTGTGGTTGTTCGTTGGGGATCATGGCGGTTTTCTTTACCAGTGTGGGCGGAGGAGGGGCCTTCGGTGGAGTTGGCACTACCGGCGACGGTGGGTGGTGCCACGAATGGGGCGGATAAGGATGGGCTAGATTCTGTTCAATCGAATCGCGAAGATTTCCGAAGAACTGGGGTGAAGGAATATTTACTGAGATTTGGGGAAGATGCTACGGTTAGGGCTAGACGGAGTCAACTGGGTCCTACCCGTTCGATAGAGGGTCAACAAAAGGGACGGGTGGGCTTTGCTAAGACTAAGTTTCAGAATGATGGAGGTAGGCCCAAACAGCAGTGGGCTACTAAAAAACTATAATAAACATAGGCCTTTCTCTACAATTCTGAGCCCACATTGGAATGGAGGGCCTACTACACAAATTTTAAAATCAAGGGGGCCTTTTCCAAATCAAGCTTTGAGCCCAAGTAGGGTTGGAGGGGCCCAAACTGAGGCAGCCCAAACAAACCCAACTATTTGTCGGGTCTTCTCGACGTTACGCGATGGTTTCGGCCCTAATCTGTTTGACGGGTCATCGCCAGTGGCATGCACGTCGATGGATCTTGCCGAGCAATCGCCAACTGGTCCTCGGTAGTCGTCTAGCTCGGGTGTCGGTTTTGGTCGGCATCTCGTTCCAGAGGAGGCCGTCGTGGGTTCGGATGAGGTTACAAAGCTTTCTCTTGCTACAGGGACTGCCGCAGTGGGCGTTTCTGCTGTGCGACTGCAACAGGAGGTCTGCAAGTAGGGTTGTTGGGCTAACTTGGTGGATGGTTTGGCTCTGGTGGTCCGACCTGAAGTTGTGGAGGATGAGGTGGTGGTGGATACTGCTGCGAGCGATGATGTTGATCCTGAGGATGATTGTCACAAGGAAAATTTTTGTACGGGGGATGGCATGCCGCAGCCAGAGGAGGTCTCTGATTGGGTATTGTCTCGTATTAATGAGGTTAGTCAATTATTAGGTGTTTCCTTTAAGGGCCATGAAGCTGAGGCGTTGCAGTTATTTTCAGCTATTGAGGAGTCATGGCGGGGGAATGTTCCTTCCCAGTCAGGGGTGATGTCTGCTAGTCCTAATGTGAAGAGTGCTCGGGAATGACGTAGGCTGGAATGTTCTATTAATTATGATGGAGTTAAGGGAGGAGATGTGCGGGGTCCAAGGAAGGGTCGTAGTGATCCATTATTGTTGTCATGCGGTTAAAAATATAGTCTTAGAATGTGCGAGGACTGAACGATAGGGGGAAAAGGGTGTTGGTAAAATCAGTGTTAAACAGCGCTAAGGCAGATGTGGTGTGTCTGCAAGAAACAAAGATGGACTGTATTGAGGGGGAAACTGTGCAAGATCTGTGGGGAGGCCGGTTTGTGGATTGGGATTTTCTTCCTGCCCTGGGAGTGGCTGGGGGTGTTCTTATTTGCTGGGACCAAAGTGTGGTGGTGAGGGAGGATGTCGAAATGGGGGGTTTCTCGTTATCTTGCCTATTTCGGTGTGTAGAGGATGACTTTCGTTGGGCCTTTACCGGGGTTTATGGTCCAGTACGTGGAGGGAAGAGGTCTTCTTTTTTGGAGGAGTTGCAAAGCATTGCTTATCGATGGGGGGTTCCCTGGTGTGTGGGAGGGGATTTTAATGTGGTTCGCTGTATGGCAGAGAAGTTGGGAGCTATTTCGGGGTTAGGTTCAATGAGACGTTTCTCTTTGTTCATTGATGAGATGGAGTTGGTCGATTTTCCACTTAAGGGGTGTAGTTTCACTTGGTCCGGGTGTGGAGTGATGTCTCGAATTGATCGATTTCTGGTCAAAGGGGATTGGGAGGAGCATTTCTTACAAGCGACCCAATGGCGTTTACAACGGCCCACTTCGGACCATTGGCCTATCTTGCTGGATAGTGGGGGTGTCAGACGTGGACCAACACCTTTTCGTTTTGAAAACATGTGGTTGCGGTCTGAAGGCTTTGTGGAGTTGATTCAAGGGTTGTGGGGAAGTTATCGCGTGGCAGGATTGCCTAGTTCTTAGTTGGTGCAGAAAATGAAATTTCTCAAATTAGACCTAAAAAAATGGAATTTGGAGGTTTTTGGTCACTTGGAGGATCAAAAGGCGAAAGTTGTTTATGCATTGAAGGTGTTGGATGAGAGGAAAGGTGCTGGGGTGTTGTCTGCAGCAGATATGTCTATCCGGGAGGAGGTTCGTAAGGAGTTTGGCCATCTTGCTCGCATGGAGGAGATCAGTTTTCGTCAGAAGTCTAGATGCTTGTGGTTAAAGGATGGGGATCGAAATACAGAGTTTTTCCACCGTATGGCAAATGCTCATCGTCGGGTCAATCAAATAGGGCGAATTCGAGTGAATGGGGTGGAATATTCAACTTTCGAGGGTGTCAAGGACAGTATTGTGGGTTATTATAAACATTTGTTTCGGAATGTAGGAGAATGGTGGAGGCCGGGTCTGGATTGGGTAATTTTTGATGTCATTTCGGAGGTAGACTGTACGTCATTGGAGAGGCCATTTTCTGAAGAGGAAGTGTTTACGGCATTGCATAGTATGTCTGGAGATAAGGCTCCTGGTCCAGATGAGTTTACTATTTCCGTTTTCCAACACTGTTGGGGGGTGGTTAAGACAGAGGTGATGGCTATGTTCGATCAGTTTCATCAAACAGGTGAATTTGAGAAGAGCCTTAATGCTACATTTCTTGCTCTGATTCCAAAAAAGGGTGGGGCAGAGGATATTTGAGATTTTCGTCCTATTAGTCTTTTGGGCAGTGTGTATAAGCTGTTAGCTAAGGTTTTGGCGAATCGGTTGCGAGTAGTCCTAGATGAGGTGGTTTCGGATTCTCAAAATACTTTTGTGGGGGGTAGGCAAATTTTAGACGCGGTGCTTGTGGCAAATGAGTGTGTGGATTCGCGTTTGCGTCAGGGGAAACCGGGGTTAATCTGTAAATTAGATATCGAAAAGGCTTATGATAATGTCAATTGGCAGTTTTTTATGTACATGTTGGAGAGGCTGGGTATTGGGGAAAGATGGCGGCGTTGGGTTTTGTTTTGTATTTCTACGGTGCGGATGTCGATGTTGGTTAATGAGTCTCCAGAAGGTTTCTTTCCGACTCAACGAGGATTGCGGCAGGGTGATCCTTTATCTCCTTTGTTATTCATTTTGGTTATGGAGGCTTTGGGGTGTTTGTTGGCTAGAGCGGTGCAAGAAAGTTTGTTGAAAGGGTTTGAGGTCGAGGTGGTTCCAGGGGTGGTGGAGGTGTCTCATTTGTTTTATGCAGATGATGCGCTCATTTTCTGTGATGCGGAGGAGAAGCATATTGGGTACTCGAGATGTGTGCTTTTGTGTTTTGAGGCAGTTTCTAGGCTACGGGTGAATTTAACAAAGTCAGAATTGATCCCGGTGGGGGAGGTGGCGAGATCTGTGATTTCGGCCGCTATCCTAGGGTGTAAAGTGGTCTCGTTGCCTGTTACATATTTGGGCCCGCCTTTGGGGGCTTCTTTTAAGTCCAATCGAGTATGGGATGGGATCGTGGATAGGGTGCAACGGCGGTTGGCAGGATGGAAGCGGCAGTATTTGTCAAAGGGTGGTCGACTTGTATTGATTAAAGTGTTTTAGCAAGCATTCCGGCTTATTTTATGTCTGTTCACGTGATTCCGGTGTCAGTAGCAAGGCGGATTAAGCAGCTACAACGGCACTTTTTGTGGGGTGGTGGGGGTGAGGGTGCTCATTATCGTTTACTATCATGGGATCAGGTCTGCCTGCCTAAGGAGAGTGGGGGTTTGGGGGTTCGGAAGTTGGTCTTGTTCAATTTGGCTTTGTTGAGGAAGTGGTTGTGACGTTTTGTAGAGGAAAGGGAGCGGCTTTGGAGAAGGGTGGTAGTTGCTAAGTTTGGTTTGGGTAGGGGGGAGTGGTGTTCCAGTACGGTGGGTCTTTCTCATGGTTGTGGTGTGTGGAAAGGGATTTGGTTAGGTCGGGAGGCTTTTTGGAGAAGGGTGCGGTTGAAAGTTGGTGTGGGGGATCGGGTTCGTTTTTGGAGGGATAGATGGTGTGGTGATTTGTCTTTGGAGTTTAAATTCCCTTTGATCTTTGCTATTGCAGCTGATTTGGAGGTGTTGGTTGCTGCTGTCAAGTTTGGGGAGGGGCAATCGACGGTGTGGAATGTGCAATTGCGTCGCAATGTTCAGGATTTGGAGCAAGATCAGTTGGTGGAACTTTTGGATTTTTTATATGGATCGAACTTTGTGAGGGAAGGTCAGGACTCTTTGGTTTGGGATTGTCCTAGATCCAAAGATATTTTTACGGTGTCTTCTTTTTATGGAAGGCTTGTTCAGGATGGATTTGCACAGGATGTTGCTAGGGTTTATCCCTGGAGTGGTGTTTGGTTGTCGGGTTCGCCTTCAAAGGTTGCCTTTTTTGTTTGGTCAGCAAGTTTGGGTGGTGTCTTGACCATTGATAATTTGATTCATCAGGGGCATATTTTGGTCAATTGGTGTTGTTTGTGTGGTAGGGCAGCAGAATCAGTTGACCATTTGCTTATGCTTTGCCCGGTCTCGTCTCGCCTTTGGATGCTTATGATTGCAGTTTTTGGTTTAGTTTGGGTTCAATCAGGTTCGGTGCTCACAGTTGTGCAAAGTTGGGCAGGAGGGCGGGTAGGACGACGACGTCGGAAGGCTTGGCTTCTTGCGGCGCACTGTTTAATGTGGATAATTTGGTTGGAGCGTAATAGGCGGGTGTTTCATGGAGTGGCTCACTCCATTTCTTGGTTAGAGAGACGGCTTCTTATAGTTTTGTATAGCTGGGTAGATCCAGATGTGTTGGCTTTTGTAGATTTTGTAGAGGATTTGACTTGTTAATTTGGTCGAGGTTTCGGGGCCTCTTTTGTATTTCTTGCATCTTCTTGATACTTTCTTAATAAAGTTTGGTTATTTATCAAAAAAGAAGTTCAAGTTTAATCATGTATGTCCAATTTTATGAAACTCATGCATAAACTTAAATGCATCATGTGCACACATATTTACCTAAACAATCCACCAATGAGAAAATAAAATGTACTTGTGTCAAGGACATATACATATTAGAAGACAAGTGGTTGTGTCTTTGTCCATTTTGCATTCAGCGTATTTAACGTTGAGCCAAGCTCAGGTAGGGTTTGTCCTAGATCATTTCAATCAAGGTTTGAATCACCAATTGTTCATCCAACTTCAGAAATTTTTCTGGAAATATATAATGAACATGAAAATATAGCATCACAGAATCATGAGTGCAATTCATCTAGTAAATTGTGTGCAAGATGAGGGGAGAGAGGGTGATAGAAACTCACAAGAATTTAGATGCTTCCCACTTTGTAAATATGTGGCTAAAGGCTCCGTATATGTAAGGCAGTGGTCCCGTTTGGTGTAGCTGTAAGAAGATGATTATAGATTATGGCTTAATAAATTATAGATTATAGCTTTAAATATAAGCTGTTAACTTGTTTTGTGCAGCTGTGTGATTATAAATTTAATCAGTAGAATAGTGTTTGGTTGAATAAACTGTAAAATAACTTTTTGCTGTATAATGTCCTTTTTACCCTTATAAGATATAAAATTTGTGATTTCATTTATAATATATTTTTTGTCTTTTTTTTTTCATTTTATTTTTTTTTCTTCTCTTTTTCTCCTTATTTTCTTTTCTGTTCTTTCTTTCTTTCTTTCTTTTTTCTTCTTCTCTTCTTTCTTTTTTAATTTTTTTTAATTTATTAAAATTAATACTAATTAATATTAGCCTAATCTATAAGCAAATCCAATAATTAGAGAAAGAATTTTAAAGAAAAATAATCTAATTGAAAAACTAGCAAGCTACCCAATCCCAATAAGCAAACAAAAAACCTGAAAAAGTATACAAAGGCAATACAAACAGCGAAAAATGTATAGAAATTAACAACAAACTAAACCAATCAAAATCTAGAACAAAGTGCAAAAGACTGTTAAACCATATATGGAACAATACAAAGCAGAAATTACCAAAAACACAACACACATATATATCAACTGAACAACTACTCACAATTCTCCGAAAAGTAATCTCAAAACTGAGCTCAGGATCCAACCCAACATCCAAAAACTCCGACCCATCTGGTTTCTTCCCAGCCAGACCCGATTGACCACTGCCCTGGCCCGACGCACCGAGCCTCCGTGGATCCGAGATAGTAGTTGGGTTCAGAGTCTCCAACCGAAACCCTCCGCTGCCATTGCTAAACCCAGAGAATGGCTTCTTCGCTGGGTGGAAATCGACTTTTCTGCTGAACAGAGATTCGATTGACGGCGGAGCCGGAGGGTCCGATGACTCATCTGGGTGTGAATTGGGTGTGATCAGAGTTTCAGCCATCACAAGAGTGGTCTCTGCAATTGAGTACAAGAGAGATCTTCAGATTTTGTACCCAAAAAACCCCTCTCTCTCTCTCTATAGCATGCAACAGCTTGTTTCTCTCCCTACAAGCATCTGTATCTAGCTCTCTTTCTCTCTCTAAAACCAGAGGCTTCCCTACAAGCATCTGTATCTAGCTCTCTTTCTCTCTCTAAAACCAGAGGCTTGGTTTGGGCTTTCGGTGACACAGACGAGAGAGGATCCTATTAGTGATATCCTATTATAATAAAAAATAAAAAATAAAAATAAATAAATAACTCTTTTATTTATTTTTTTAAATAAATTAATACATCTTTAATAATAATTATTTTTTTTTAAATAAATGTGATTTATATTGTTATCTATCTATCTATGGCCATGTTTGATTGAGGGTTTGGAAGGGTGGATTGGATTAACGATCCGTGGAACTTACCAAACCCTTATTTGGATGCAACATAATGTGATAGGATTAGTAGTGAAGGGAGTTTAGTAATCCCCCTCTGTAGGGGAATTAGCTTGGGTGAATTTTAGGTGGGATAGGAAAATAGTAAGGAGATTGAGTCTATTTTATATAAAAAAATTATTTTTTAATTTATTTTTTTTTTACCAAATGCTCCTATTTGTTTTAATTTTTTTTAATATAGAAATAATTTATTTATTTATTTTATATAAAAATAATTTAACAATCCCATCACTAACCATCTCCCACACTATTATCAAAACAAACACACTTTTACTTAATCCCCTCACTAACAATCCACGCATTAACAATCTCTTCACTAACAATCATTTTACTAATAATCTCATCCAACCTAATCCGCCAAACAAACGTGGCCTATATGTCCAGTGTGTTGCACAGACAATTTTTTTGTTTAAAATAACATTTTATGTTATAATATATGTGTTATAAAAGAATAATTTTAATTTACAATTAAAGTGTGATTCTAATTATTTATTATGATAATTTTAGTCTTATCATTTTGAATACTTATTTATAATAATTTTAGTTAAATTATTTACTTATTTTTATAATTTTAATTTTATCATGCTATAAAAATTTAATTATTATATAATGATTTTATATGCTATTTATTAAATTATATAGTAGTAAATTCAACACTCATTTTGATATTAAAAAGAATTGATAACATAAAACTAAATTCTAATTATTTAATTTTCTTTTATATTCACTAGTGGTTAGACACGTGCTGACACGTCCCAAATTTTAATTACTTAGAAATATTACCAAAATCTTTAAATTAGGTCTTTTTTTTTTTTTTACAAACATCCATTATCCTTGAGTAATAGAAATACAATAATACATGTTCTCTCTCTCAATGAATATTTCAAAGACAACAATACATGTCAATCCTGTATTGTGCTACAAATAAATAAATACAAATACAAAATCCATTTCCTTTACATCGACTATTAAGTTATACAAAGGGACTCAAGAACTCCATAAATCTTCAATCAAATAATCCAAACTTTCTTCCTGTAAAAAGATAAAACAACAACGGGGTGAGCACTAATGCCCAGTAGGAATCTCATAGTTCTAAATCAATGGCTAACACACAGATAGAAATGATCATGCATGCAAGGTGATACTATATAGTAGGGTGACATTTTATAATTCCAAATTATCATAAGTAAAGTACAATTTTCTCAAAAACTATTTAAACACTTTTAAGAAAAACCTTCAGCCATTAAAAACCATCCATTTACTTTAGAAAACCATAGATCCTTGTGAAACAAACATATTTAAGAAACAACATCATTTAAAGGTTATTAAATAATTCCCAAAATATTTCTTATTTAGTTCCCATTTTTAATATCCCTCTTTTCTTTTCATTCTTCTTTCTACTCACTATTTTAATTTAGAACACCATACTTCAAGTTCAAGTTCCTTTATTTAATTACAGAACAACACTTATAATTTACTTTTGTTACCACAACTACTTCATTAAGTTTACCATTATAGTCTATAATCCTCATACCCATGTTTGGTGTCAATTCTTTACAAATAATGTCTATCCACATTTCCTCTTTAAACCAAATTACACATCAATATGCAATTTCACAAATTCATCACAAGTCACAAATAACATCATCAACTCAACACACTTCTCAACACACATCTCAACACAATCCACCTTTTGCCGACTTACTACGGCGGGATAGCGGGCAACCAATTCATAACACTTTCCACCTTTCGCCGGCTACTATACGGCGGGAAGTGAACTCTTAAAAACCATTTTCTCAAAAGCCATTTTCTTCCAAAAACCATATTTTCCCAAAAACCATATTTTTCCAAAAACCATTTTTTAACTTTTTAAAACCATCCCCCACATTTGCCGGCTACTATACGGCGGGATGTGAGCACCCAAAACATTTTCGAAAACCATCCGTTTTTCCACTTTTGCTAGCTACAATACGACAGGACTGTGTGGACACCTAAAAATCATTTTTTCACTTTCGCCGGCTACTATACGGCGGGACTGTGTGGACACCCAAAAACATTTTTCCACATTCGTCTAGCGATAAGCCTAGATAGGGCAATTGGGCACCTTTAATCCAAAACCACCCCCACATTTTCCGGCTACTATACGGCGGGACGTGGGCCCCCAAAAACCTTTTTCTTCAATTTTTAAAATCATTTTCAACTCCTCGCGCGGGTACCAACACAACACCACCCAACACAACTCAACCCAACCCAAACTCAATAAACCCAACACAACTCAACTCAACACAATTCACATGATTCAAACACAATTCATCATAGTTCAACACCATTCAATTCAACATTATCCAACACGACATAATTCAACAAAATTCAACATCACTTAGTTCAACAACACTATTTGCAATTCAACATAATTCAAGATAAATTCTTAAATCCCATTGCAACATTCCATAACCAAGTATATGTCATCCATATCATTAATAAATCATTTTCTCCATTCTTCCTTTCACATTATAGCATGATTTACAATGTTCATAATAAGAGTTCAATCACTAATTTTTAACATAATTTTGAAACATCTCCAAAATCCAATTAAACTTGTACGTATATAATTCAACCTACCAATTTCATGATTCTACTTTCAATTTGGGCAAAATCATTAATTATCATAATGAATCAACTTAGGGTTTTCAAGAAAAATTAAGATTTTCAACAAAAATTCAACCTTCTTAAACCACCACTTTTAATTCCAATTTCCCTCTTGATTATACACCTAAGGTTCATAATCCACCATATTAATCCAACCATTGAACCCCCAATACTTCAAACCCTAAACCTCCAAATCTCATGATGTACACTATATGCTAAAAAATGTGGGTTTCATATGTATATAATCAAAATACCACAATTCTATCTATTTATGGAAGCATTGAAGAAGAACTAGGACCCATACCTCAAGAATCAAGCAAGAGAACGAAGCTTTGATGAGAATCCTTCGCAAATCTGAGTTCCAATCGGTTGAAAAAGCTGAGCTTCAAGCCTTCTTCACTTTTTGGTGGAAGATCTTGATCAATCCAAAGGGAAATGAGAGGCATTTGAGGTCAAAGACCTACGGTTTTCGGACCTAGGTGAGAGGGATGAAGAGAGGAGATGAAAAGTGTGAAGAATGATCTAGAAATGTGTCTTTAAACTTGCTAAATTCGCGCGGTCCGCTCGAGCATCTCTTTTCTCGCTCAAGCGTACCTGCTTCCAACACAGATTTCAAAACTTTAAACATGTATAACTCTCTCATCTGGACTCCGTTTTAGGTCGTTCTTATGTCCAAATTGAAGCCCCGGAAACAAGCTTTCCAATGGTTCTAGCCTTATATCAAAATTCAAAATGTGGAAAAAGAAAAAGGTAAAAGAGTGACAACTGCTCGTAGGCAAATTATTCAAATTAAACTTTTTGGTCCAATCTTGCTTTACCATCATGTTACCACCTCAATTAACACCCCAAAATAATATAAGAAGGTTCCGTATACATTAATAAAAATGCCAAGGGCAATCTCACTTTTCACGCTCGAGCGTCGCTTCCCACGCTCGAGCACGCACAGACCAACAAGGTCGTCCGCTCGAGCGACCACTCCCACGCTCGTGCGGGAATTCACAACTCTCAGAATTTCGGACTGCCTGCAAAAATGCTGGAAACCTCTCAAGTCCGCTCAAGAGTCAACTCCCCCACTCGAGCAGAGGGAAAAATTTCAAATCGTTACACGTGCGTTGTACGTGGTACATGATTTTTCATCAACTATTAATATTATAATTATACATGTCTTTTAAATTGACATGTGATATGCATATAAAGTATGGAGACTCATATTTTTCCATTTCTTCCCAAAATGCCCTACTTTTGTGTTTTAATTACAAACTTACTGTACGGGGAGGAAATAATTCTCCTCGTATAATCCTGTTGACCAAGTCCACGCTCCTCCATATGACGTCGCTTTGTCACCTGAAAACACAAACGTGAGCTAGCCGGCGGGTGTGTGCCGGAAACCTCTCCGATGCCTAAGTCAGTAAGCTTGACAAATAGACAAAGCTCTAAGTTCTCAGAGAGAATGTGTTCAATTACCTCCTCCAAGGTGATGTTTGTGGGCTTTTATAAGTTTCCCGTGGCACAAATGCCCTACTTTTGTGTTTTAATTACAAACTTACCATCAAGGCTTGGGAATTGTGCGTATTATAATTTTCTTTGTTTTTTAGGTTTTTTAAGAAAAACTATTGGGTGCAGATAAGGTACTACATGGCATGCCACGTGGTGCCTTCAACCAATCACAAATACTATGACCTCTCATGTTGTCTCCCCATCACCCAACACATAAATGTAGTCTCCACTCACTCAACCAATGAGAGAAGAGAAAGGTACTACATGGCATCTACCCTATCTGCACCTAAAAATTTCTCGTTTTTTAAACACACTTTGGCTCATTTTGAGAAGTAGGTTAAAAGCCACTTTATGACTTTTAACCCACTTCATTCTCTCACAAAAAGGTCAAAAAAAAAAAAAACTTTTAACTATCTTTTCAAAACACTCTTTTGTTTCATAAATTTACTAGGTGAACCTATTGATAGTTGTATCTTGCAGCTCATGTACACTATATGCGGACCTTATGCAATACAATGTACAAATATAATCATTATAATATTATTGATAGTATAAAATCAAATATTATTTAGAAAATAAAATTTTAATTGAATTATTTATGTTGGGTTTGGTAGAGTTTTCTAAATATGATTTGAGAATAGAGTTGTATTTTGAATTTGTGAGTTTTAGAATTATGATTTGAGTGTGGAAAATTTGTTTGATAAATGAGTTTTGAAAAGAGTTTTGAATTGAGTAGAAAATTTTTGATGTGACCTATGATATTTGATACAAAAACTTGCAACGCATAACCACATACACAACTCAAAATTCTAGTCAAAACTCATAAAAAATTTTAAAAAATTCAAAAAATATTATTTGAATATATAAAAATTAACATATGTCAATTGCCAAAAAAAAAAAAAATGCACTGTTTCGGTCAACCGGCCGGACGACTGGTGGGACGTCCAGTGGGATGACTGGTTAGCCCAAATTTTCCCACCTTGAACAGAGTTTTCAAAAGTAAGTGTGGAATTAATTTTTGAAAATCGTAAACAAACACCACGTTCAAAACAATAGGTAAAACTAAAGTTTGGAAACTCCACCAAACAGAACCTTAGTGTCGTCAAAGTGCTATTATTTAGATTGTTGTCTAAGAAATGACATCTTATATTTTTAGATCTTTTTGGATTTTTTTTTATCTAACTATTACAACAACAAAAAAAAATATTTTTTATATCATGCTGATAAAAAATAAGGTAAATTACAAATACACTCCTAAAATTTATTTAAAATACGAATTGTTTTTTGTAATTTTGAAAAATATATTTCAAGTTTCTAATCATATAACAAATGATACATTTTATTAATAAATCATCAAGTCAATATATAGTTTTCAAAAATATCATAAATATATTTCAATTAATAATTCAAATAATTTTATCATTGTATAGGAGAATAGTTAGAAATTATATTTTTTTGGCTAATTCTATTAAATAAAAAATTCTGACAATGGAGTATTTGTAAGTTTTTAAAACAAATAGGGCAGTTTGTAATTTAAAGAAATCTTAGGAGATGTATTTGTAATTTATCTTAAAAAATAAGAAAATAAAATCCATTCATTTTATTTATTTATTTTTCTATAATATAATTTGTCTCTTGTGATTCTACCTATAATTCTATCATAAATCATTTATCATTTATTTTTGTAAGAGAAACACTTCATATATTAAAAATCCAAATATTATATATAAAATATTATATATATATATATTATTAAAAATAGTGTTTACTTGAATTCTCTCATATGTTATGCGTCACTCATCTCTCTTACTTTTTAAAAATGTCACAATAATATACCCTTATACTGGATTAATGCTAAAATCTAATAAGTCAAACAATTATACTTAATCTAAATTACCTATAAAATTAATACTTTACAAATTAATTTTCTTCTATTAAATATTAAAGATATTTTTTTATTTTTTCGCCTACCTTATTAATATTGATTTTCTTATTTAATATGAAATTGTATATATTTTTTAACATAACATGAAATTCTTTATTACGAAATATTTATATTTAGTTTAAATTTTGTATAGCTGTATACAATACATATGAATAATTCAAAAATAATATTAAAAAAAATCAATACTCTAAAAAATTAATCCATGTATTTTTTTTTCCTTAATTCAATTACAACATATTTATATTTAAATTTTTTTGAAAAAAATTGTATAACTTTTATTTCTACATATTTTTACTTTCCAAATGAATATGAAATGAAATTAAATAATTAGAATCATTTTTTATTTTATGTTACTATTTTTTTCAATTTAACTATTATTTTTAATATCAAAATGAGTGTTTATTTTACTATCTTATAATTTAATATATATATATATATATATATATCATGTAAAATCATTATATTATAATTACACTTTTATAGCACGATAGGATTAAAATTATCAAAATATACAAATAATTTAACTAAAATTGTTATATATAAGTATTCAAGTAACACTTTTATGGAATGACAAAGCTAAGATTATGAAAGTAAGAGGTGATTTGGGATGTTTTAAATAAGTGCACTTTTTGACTTTTTATTAAAAAAAAATGTCTAGAAAAGTACAGAAAATTGGTAGAAAAGTATAGATGAAATGTTGATTGATGTAACTCAAATAAATATATGTATGCAAAAAAAAAGAAAAAAAAAAGAGTATACTTTTTAAATGCATGACAAACACACTAAGGGCACTCAGCTCATAAGTCCAAATCTCAATTTTATTTAGCCCAAAATTCAGTCCAAAAGAATAAAATCCTGTAAAATGACCAAACTACCCACTCATATATATGCTATACGGTCTTAGTCTCAAACAATGATAACATACTACTCTTTTTCTCTATCATCTCCGTTTCTCTCTAAACCTTCACCAAAACCCTAACCTTGAGCTATTCTGCCACCGCTGCTATTTATCAAGGCAAAGCTAGCTTTAATCGCCGCCTCCATCTCCTCTACTTGAAGCAGGTGTTTCAACCGACTCAATGGCAGCACGAAATACAGCTGGCCGAGACGCCGTCATTGAAGTCCATTTCGTCAGAGCTACAAATGAAACTTGAAGGTGTTTCAATTCGTCTCAATTGGCAGAGATCACAGTGGTTCATGGCGGCGATGATGCGATCTGACAAACCCTTCCACTCTCTCTCTCTCTCTCTGCCGACTGTACCACCGATGGACCACGACCTTCGTCGCAACCGATCTACCACCATCACCTCATCTTTCTCATCTTCTTTAGATCTTTCTCATCTTCTTTAGATCTCTCTCTCTCTCTCTCTCTCTCTCTATCTCTATCTCTTTCTCTTTATTTTCTATCTCTTTCTCTCCTCAAATCTCACCCTTCTCCACTTCGAGCCGTCATCCTCTACTCCGCTGTCAACGAGGTCGCCGTCTTCAATGTTGCCTTTGCTGCTGAACTGCAAATCCAAATCTGTCGTTGTTGTTGCTCTTCCGCGAGATCTAGATCAATTGTTTCCAGATCTAGATCCACCACCACAACTAGGAGTGAGAATTGATCTAAAGTTTCAAATATCCAAATCATCATCGTCAAGCCATCCAATGTACGTTTTGCCGTTACCGGTTGACCGGCCGGTCAACCAACCGGTTGCCCAGCGCAAATTTGATGAAACGGATTTGATGTTGAACCGTTGGAGCGCGAAGTATCAAATTAAGGAAATGACCCATTTTTCACTCAGATTTGGTGAAACATTTGGTACACCGTTGGAGATGCTCTTATACGGTCTCAGTCTCAAACAATGATTACATACTCTCTTTCTCTATCATCTGCGTTTCTCCCACTCTAAACCTTCGCCAGAACCCTAACCTTAAGCTACTCTGCTGCCGTTACTATTTATCAAGGCGAAGCTAGCTTTAATCGCCGCCGCCATCTCCTCCGCTTGAAGCAGGCGTTTCAACCGACTCAACGGCAGCACGAAGTACAGCTGGCCGAGACACCGTCATTAAAGTCCATTTCGTCAGAGTTACAAATGAAACTCGAAGGTGCTTCAATCCGTCTCAATTGGCAGAGATCGCAATGGTTCATGGCGGCGATAATGTGATCTGACAAACCCTTCCATTCTCTTTCTCTCTCTCTCTCTCTCTCTCTCTCTCTCTCTCTCTCTATGCCGACTGCACTACTGACGGACCACCACCTCCGTCGCAACCGATCTACCACCATCGCCTCATCTCTTTCATCTTCTTTATATCTCTCTCTCTCTCTCTCTCTTTCTCTCTCTCTCTCTCTTTTCTATCTCTTTCTGTGCGGGGGTGATTTCCGCACTATGAAGACGAGTCCAAATCTCAATTTTGTTTAGCCCAAAATTCAGTGCAAAAGCATAAAGTGCTGTAAAATGATCAAACTACTTATACGGTCTCAGTCTCAAACAATGATTACATACTCTCTTTCTCTATCATCTGCGTTTCTCCCACTCTAAACCTTCGCCAGAACCCTAACCTTAAGCTACTCTGCTGCCGTTACTATTTATCAAGGCGAAGCTAGCTTTAATCGCCAGCGCCATCTCCCCCGCTTGAAGCAGGCGTTTCAACCGACTCAACGGCAGCACGAAGTACAGCTGGCCGAGACACCGTCATTAAAGTCCATTTCGTCAGAGTTACAAATGAAACTCGAAGGTGCTTCAATCCGTCTCAATTGGCAGAGATCGCAATGGTTCATGGCGGCGATAATGTGATCTGACAAACCCTTCCATTCTCTTTCTCTCTCTCTCTCTCTCTCTCTCTCTATGCCGACTGCACTACTGACGGACCACCACCTCCGTCGCAACCGATCTACCACCATCGCCTCATCTCTTTCATCTTCTTTATATCTCTCTCTCTCTCTCTCTCTTTCTCTCTCTCTCTCTCTTTTCTATCTCTTTCTGTGCGGGGGTGATTTCCGCACTATGAAGAAGGGTTGAACTTCGTGGATGAACAGCAGGCTTTGGGAATTGAAGATCTGCACAGAATAACAAACGGTGAGGCTGCCCGACCGGGGTTTGGTCGGAAACCCCTCCGATGGTAAAGTTAGGGACTCAGGGAGAGGAAAAAAATCCAAATATGTTGTCGCTGCTGCTCAGCCGCGAGATGTAGATCCATTGCTTCCAGATCTAGATCCACCACCGCTACTGGGCGTGAGAATTGATCTGAAGTTTCAAATATCCAGATCATCATCGTCAAGCCATCCGATGTATGGACCATCATCCCTCTATCCTCTGTCACGCCTCCTCATTTCTTTCTTCTTCATCTTCTTCTTCTAAGTCTCTCTACTATACTATGTTCATTGGATATTCGTATGTAACATGTGTACACATAACTCTGTTTTAATTCTCTCTTTTTTTTCCCCTTCTTTTCTACTGAACTAAAAAAATGATTAGTTAATATGCGTTTGACTTGTTATCGAAACCATTTAAATTTCAAGTCTTAATTTGAATTTATTGTTTGCATCTTTGGCTTGTCGATGAATTTGATGCTTGAGTATTAGTAGAGATTATGTGATCAATGGTTGGATTTTGCCTAATTAGGGTTTCTCTTTTGATTGATTCTTTTTCAATTGAAGATCTTTTTGCTAGGGTTTTGGAAATCTAAAGAGTTTCCAACTGATTGTGTTAGAGTGAAATATAAACTTGGGTTTCAAAGATGAGTGACAATTTTATGGAGAAATTTAGCTCTTTTAGTGGGCGCTTGAAGATTGGTGGAGCCGAGGTTGGTCAGAATATGACTGTTGGCATGAGCTCAATGAGATTCAAGATGAAAGAGTGGGCAAAAATTAAACAGATAGAATCAAAAAAAAATTCTACATTATATATGTTATGTTTGAGAATTTTTGAATAGATCGGTTTAAAAAATTTTGTACAGATAAAAATTTGAACAAAGTGGTGTAGAAGTTAAGTAAATCAAGTGGTAAAATTTCAACAGACAGTAAAACATTGAACATATAGGAGAAAATTTTGAATAGATACATAGTCAAAAATTGAACAAATAAGGAAAAAATTTGAATAGATAGGGAAAAAATTTGAACATATTAGTTAATGAAAATTATCATATAAAAAAAGTCAACAGATAAATTAAGGAGTACATTGAAAACAAAATGTCCTTCAAAACAAATAAAAGGACTTCTAATCAAACTATTTCAAAAATATATGGACCTTTCACCAACAAAAAATATTTATTGGACTTAATGTCTTATACCCTCCTTAACTTAGATTTTTCAACAATTATCTCAATAAATAATTAGAATTACACTTTAATTTTATATTAAAATTAATATTATTTTTTTGTAACACATACATTGTAACATAAAATATTATTTTAAAACAAATAAAAATTTGCCAGTGCTGTCTTGAAGTCATCCATCTCCTTAATGCCAAGCGGAAGAAATTGAGAACAAATTGTGTATATGCCATTGAAATTTGAAATTTGAAATTTGAAATTTGAAATTTGAAATTATTTGTTAAAATGCCACCATTAGGAGAAAAGTAGACGAATTGTAAATTAATAAAAAAAAAGTATTAAAAAATACCAAAAGGTGTGTAAATTTTTTAAAAATAAAACAGGTAGTCGCAACTGTTTTATAAGTGAAAATTTATTTTTTTGTAAGTGATAAAAAAAATTATTTTATTCCGTATATCACATGAGTCAACTGCTAATAATTATTGATTATCGAGTTGATTTGATTTTTTATAACAACATATATAAATTTTAATAAATATAATAAAAAAATGTGATTATGATTATTAAATCAAGTTAATATTTTTTAAAAAATTATATAAACATAAAAATTTGGAAAAATTATAATAAAAATTTCATGATTTAACCCTTGTAACAAGGTAAATTTTGAGTTTTTTAATTTTATCAATTTAAATTTAAATTTTTTGATTTGTTTTTTTATCTAAACCAAATGCCTATTTTCGTTACAGAAAAATAATAGCAAAATAGTATTTTAATTATTAAATTCAACATAAATTAGACATTTTCCATGCACCAACATTAAGTATGATCAATAAAAAATATTCTTTCCATCAATTTTACTTAACAAAGATAAATGAATGGTTTAAATTAAAAATAAATTCGACATGATAGCTAGCCCAGTAGTCTATGTAATTGTTTCTTGAAACAATAAGAATATCGAAGGTTCAGGATTCGAGTCGATGGACTGACTGTGACAATTTCGTTGTAATTTGACTTCACTAACCCCTTAATATCCTATTGTATGACCAAAATAAAGAGTTGGCATAGTGGTTAAGGCTTGGGTCTTGCAGTACGTTCCTTCTAAGATTTTAGGTTCGAAACCTCTTAGATGTAAAGTTTCTTGATTTTAATTGGAATCCTTACAAGTGGATGATAAAATTAATTCTTGAATTAATTGATCCTAATGAGTCAAATACCGAGTAATTTAAAATTTTGTTTTACAACTACCTTACATACACGCCAACTTATGTATAATCTATTGTGTAGATAGACCGATTTAAAACAAGCCAGTGAATTCTATCTAAACATAAATAAAAACAAATCAAGCTAGTGAATTATCCATATATTTTATTTTAATAATCACCTAATTTATTTCACAAAATTTTAGGGAAATTATAAAATAAATAAATAAAACTCAATATTTGACCTTAATAAATTCTAAATTAATAATTTTATCAATTTAAATTTTAATGTGTTTGTTTGGAGGAATTGGACTCCATATTCAATATTTCACATAATCCTTTGTTTGGTTGAGAAATTATAATTTGGACTAATAGCGTGACCAAACTTTTGAGCATGTATCG
The DNA here is from genome assembly GCF_004153795.1 of Camellia sinensis. Lineage (NCBI taxonomy): Eukaryota > Viridiplantae > Streptophyta > Magnoliopsida > Ericales > Theaceae > Camellia > Camellia sinensis. The sequence goes on from NW_021025289.1 coordinate 2,357,344, forward strand.
TTTTTCATAATATTCCAACCAAACATAGAATTCAATAAGATAATCATTTCTTCACATCTAATCCCATAACTAAATAAACATGAATAAATATAATTTCCAACCAAATAGTTCAGGAATTATGTATCTTATAATTAAATGTCCGATAAATAACAATCTCCCTTACGTAGGCAGTCTAAACAAATATGTTAGGTTATGTTTGTTTGACTCCATAGATGGGGGAATTGGACTACCAATCCTGTAAGCCCTACATAGTCTAGGTTTGGTTGACAAAAATAGAAGGGGGCTAGTAGTCCTACGGGACTATGAATACCCTCACATAGGGGATTAGCTTGGTTAGATTTTGGGTGGGATTAGGAAAATAGTGAAGGGATTGAGTCTATTTCATATAAAAATTTTATTTTTTTATTTTTATTTTTTTAACCAAGTGCACTTGTTTGTTTTAATATTTTTTTTTTGATTTTTTTAATATAGAAATAATTTATTTATTCATTTTAATATAAAAATAATTTAATAATCCCATCATTAATCATCTCCCACACTATCTCAAAACAAAACACATTTTTACTTAATCCTCTCACTAATAATCTCCACATTAATAATCTCTTCACTATCCTTTCACTAATAATTTCATCTAACCTAATTTGCCAAACAAACATAGCCTTAGAATTTTGTGAAATGAATTAACCTAGTTGAACTTGAACTATATATATGTTTATATAGTTCAAAGGATTGATGAAGTACACAAATAAAATTTGAAACTTTCGTGGATTGACAATCTAGTCCGTATTTTTGACACGTGGCTGGCTAATGGAGATAATAGTGGACAGAAGCTAAATTGTGTGTGTCATTGGCTGTCATTTGGTTGCCTCTATCCGAACCTCTACATTTTTCCATGTGCTAGAGATTAAAGCAGTTATAACATGATATATTTCATTTGGGATAATTTTTTGTAGCATGGGGTTTTAATTTTTTTTAGTTATTCTAGTCCAAATAAAAAAATTAAGGTAGTCTTGTAGCGGACCGAGGAATTACCAGCGAAGAGAGCCGAGCTAAGTTTAGCTCGGCAGAGCGCTATCTTGATCTAAGGATTACCACAGTTCTGCCAAGACCAGACCAGAGCAGAGTCAAGTTAGCTCGGTTGACTGCATCGATAGCCGAGATAGAAGGTTTAGGCCCTCTGACCTAATGGGTAGTCGGAAGGGTGTTCTAAGGATAGGCATTATCCTTTAGCAGTGTGATTCCTAAGAGGACTCCGCTAAAGAGAGTTAGAGTCCTACTAAGATTGTGCCAGGTGGAATCTATAAAGGCTCATGACATAACCTATGGAAATGTATTGTAATTCTTACTCTTAAATACGCAGAGCTTATTGCCTATTGTCTACTTGTTGATTTAGGCGTCGGAGGAGTTTTTGACACACACCCGCCGGCTAGCTTACGTGTGTTTTCAGATGGCAAAGCAACGACGTTTAGAGGAGTGCAAACTTGGTCAACAAGATTATACAAGAAGATGATTTCGTGCTCGTACAATAATCTATTGTCATTTTATTTTGATTATTACTGAAAAGGTCATTGATTATACTATAAGTTGTTATGATCTGATTATTATTTTGGTTATGATTGATAAAAATTTTCATTTATGTAGTAAGAGATGCTTAGTTAGGGCTCTATGTGTTGTTTCTAGTTTTTTTTTTTTTGATCGACAAAAGAGAGTTTTATTGATGGACCTCAAATAAAACACATATAAAAGGCAAACATCAATAAAGAGGAGCTTAGAGCTAGAAAAAGCTCCAACCTCCTAGTTGTTTCTAGTTATTATTCTAGGGAAACACTATGATGCACACCCTTATGCACATTATAACTAAAAAGAAAATTTATATAATTTCAATTTTCTAAATCATAACTAACAAAATATATATATATATATATATATATCTCATGAGTTATAAATAAAATAATGTTATAATTAAAGAAGAAAATTGGTCATAACTAAAGAACAAAATGGCGTAACTTATGAAGTATCAACACTTCAAAACAAGTGTCATATCTGTATTGGACTCACGGACACTTCGAGACACGCAGACTATAGTTATCAGAATCTCGATCCAAATCATAGGATCTTACAATGCTACAATTTCAGTTGAGCCAAACGATTCGGATCACGTTAGGATCTTAAATTTAGTAGGATCTTAAAGTTACTATAATCCTATTCATAAAATCGTGTAGAATCACATACGATCCTGATTCTACTACGATCCCGATCCTAACAATTTTTTTGTTGTTATTTATTTCTTATATATATGTATATCTATATAAAAAAATTTGACTATAAACACTTTTTTCAAACTCTTCTAATTTATGTTAACACAAAAGATGCATTATATCGAATTTATCATTTTTCTTTAATATTTTTAAAATTACGTAATATATATTATCATTATCAACAATTTTTTTTATTTTACATTGAAAGTAGAATCTTACAATCCTCGATCCGATTCTACCATCAGATCCACTAGTCCCTTCCAACGATCCCACATAGGATCCCGATTTTAACAACTTTGCCAAGAAGCTATATTGCATGCAGCTGGCCTCTTTTCTATTGAACGAAGATGGTACTCTCTACTCACCCTCCAATATTCACTAAGAGACAAATCAAAATATGTTGTCGCTGCTGCTCAGCCGCGAGATGTAGATCCATTGCTTCCAGATCTAGATCCACCACCGCTACTGGGCGTGAGAACTGATCTGAGGTTTCAAATATCCAGATCATCATCGTCAAGCCATCCGATGTATGGACCATCATCCCTCTATCCTCTGTCACTCCTCTTCATTACTTTCTTCTTTATCTTCTTCTTCTAAGTCTCTCTACTATACTATGTTCATTGGATATTCGCATGTAACATGTGTACACATAACTCTGTTTTAATTCTCTCTTTTTTTTCCCTTCTTTTCTACTGAACTAAAAAAATGATTAGTTAATATGCGTTAACTTGTTATCGAAACCATTTAAATTTCAAGTCTTAATTTGAATTTATTGTTTGCATCTTTGGTTTGTCGATGAATTTGATGCTTGAGTATTAGGCCAAGTTTGGGAAGACTAAATAAGTGTACTTTTTTACTTTTTTTTGTATTATGTGTAGAAAAAGTAGAGAGGAGATGTTGATTGATGTGACCCAAAAAAGATAAAAATATGAAATAAGTGCACTTTTTTAGGTTAGTCAAACTTGACCTTAGTAGAGATTATGTGATCAATGGTTGGATTTTGCCTAATTAGGGTTTCTCTTTTGATTGATTCTTTTTCAATTGAAGATCTTTTTGCTAGGGTTTTGGAAATCTAAAGAGTTTCAACTGATTGTGTTAGAGTGAAATATAAACCTGGGTTTCAAAGATGAGTGACAATTTTATGGAGAAATTTAGCTCTTTTAGTGGGCGCTTGAAGATTGGTGGAGCCGAGGTTGGTCAGAATATGACCGTTGGCATGAGCTCAATGAGTTTCAAGATGAAAGAGTTGGCAAAAATTAAACATATAGAATCAAAAAAAAAAAAAAAATCTACATTATCTATGTTATGTTTGAGAATTTTTGAATAGATAGGTTTAAAAAAAATTGTACAGATAAAAATTTGAGCAAAGAGGTGTAAAAGTCAAGTAAATCAAGTGGTAAAATTTCAACAGACAGTAAAAAATTAAGCACATAGGAGAAAATTTTGAATACATATATAGTAAAAAAATTGAACAAATAGGGGAAAATTTTGAACAAATAAGGAAAAAATTTGAACAGATAATTAACGAAAATCAACATATAAAAAAGTCAACAGATAAATTAAGGGGTACATTGGAGACAAAATGTCCTTCACAATAAATAAAGGATTTCTAACCAAACTATTTCATAAATATATGGACCTTTCACCAACAAAAAATATTCACTGAATTTAATACATTATACCCTCCTTAGATTATATTTATCACTAATTTTTCTTTTTAAGATCGAAGACACAAATCGTAAATAAAATGAGAGATGTATTATCCTGTCTTCTAGGAATTTCACATTGTCGGTGTGTCCAACCTATAACAGAAGGACTAAGAATTATATGGCACTAAAAATAAGAAAATGATGGAAAAATGACTTGATCTCATTGAATGGGCACATTGGCATGTGATCTTCTTGACCCATAGAATAATTTCTAAGGGAAACCAACTGTATGATTGATAAAAAATTTCATTTATGCAGTAAAAGGTGTTTAGTTTGGGCTCTATGTGTTTTTTCTAGTTATTATTCTAGGGAAACACTATAATACACACCCTTATGCACATTATAACTAAAAAGATAAATTATATAATTTCATTTTTCTAAATTATAACTAACAAAATATATATATATATATCTCATGACTTATAAATAAAATAATGCCATAATTAAAGAAGAAAATTGGTCATAATTAAAGAACACAATGGCGTAACCTATGAAGCATCGACACTTTAAAACAAGTGTCATATCTGTATTGGACTCACGGACACTTTGAGACACGCAGACCATAGTTATCAGAACCTCGATCCGAATCGTAGGATCTTACGATGCTACAATTTCAGTTGAGCCAAACGATTCGGATCACGTTAGGATCTTAAATTTAGTAGGATCTTAAAGTTACTATAATCCTATTCATAAAATCGTGTAGAGTCGCATACGATCCCGATTCTACTATGATCCCGATCCTAACAATTTTTTTTTTGTTATTATTTATTTCTTATATATATGTATATGTGCATATATATATATATATAAAAAGTTGACTAAAAACACTTTTTTCAAATGTCTCTTCTAATTGATGTTAACAAAAAATATGCATTATATCAAATTTATTATTTTTCTTTAATATTTTTAAAATTACATAACATATATTGTCATTATCGATAATTTTTCATTTTATTTTACATTGAAAATAGAATCTTACGATCCTTGATCGTAGATTCACGATATGATCCATGAGTCCCTTCCAACGATCCCACGCAGGATCCCGATTTTAACAACTTTGACGTAGACACGGCAGTGACACGTATGGGACACGCCACATAGCGTGTCTCCTTATTTAATTAATTTATTTTCAGGGGATACACCGAGGACACTTCGGGGCCAACTTGTCTTTTTTTTTTTCATTTTTTTAGTACTTTTGATAAATGTTGAATGTTTATTATTTTTTTCTTATATTTAAATACTTAATAAAAAAAATATAGAAACCGTAGGTGTTAATTTATTTATTTTAAAAAATAAAATAAAATATAGAATTAGAATTAATTTTTGTTAATATTGATTGTTTGTGAATGTGATATTAATCAAGATAGTAAATAAAAGTATATGAAAATATATTTTATTGCAGTGTCACCGCCATGTCTATGTCCCTATTTTTTTGAAATTGTCATGTCCCATGTTTGCATTCGTATTTGTGTTCGTGTCTGTATCGATATCCGTGTTCGTGTCTGTATCCGTATCCGTGTTCGTGTCTGTGCTTCTTAGGGCATAACTATGGGTGCATATGGTACACTTTTTTTAAAGGGGTGTATATTAGAATTTCCCATGATCTATTATTAAAATGTTCTTCACCAATTAAAATATCTCTTTTAAATACTTTTAATTTGTGAAAAAAAAAATATTCAAACGAAAATACATATTGCAGTAGTGTTATTTAAAATTTGGGTTATTTTTTATTTTTTTGTGTTATGTAAATTAAGTTAGTTTAAACTAAGATGTGTTCTAATTTAATGTGTTTAGGCATTTAATTTTTTTAATTCATATTACAATATTATAATAATCATATTTGCAAATCATATTTTATTTACTATGAGATGTGTCATAATTACATTTATAACAGGAGTGTCAGGACCTATTCAAAGAATACAATTATAACAATATAATTATGGTCAAGTATCACATTAATTAATTAGTAATGAAAATTACAATTCGGACTAATACGACATTTAGGTGAAGCGATTTGAACTGCTAATCTCCTATTGTGTTTTTGTTTAAAAAAAAAAAAAAATTGGGATTCTAACCAAACAAATTAGATCTTTATTGATTGTTTTCCTACCTATTCAAGTTCCATTTGTTTTGTTTTGTTTATGGGCAAGTTCCATTTGTTTTGATTATGAATTGATGTGAATTGAGCTTTCAATGAGTTAAATATTAATTGAGTTTGAATAGTTTATTTTGTAATTAAATTTTTAAATGGTTTGATTCGTTTTAAGCCTTTAGAGGTGGTGTCCCAACTAGTTTGGGTTGGAAGTGTGGATTGTGTTTTGTAGGATTGGTTTGATTTTTCTACTTTTCCTGTGGCTAAAGATTAAACCAGAAAAAAATGGTGGCATGTGAACATAGCAGCAGAGGGGAAACAGGGAATTCAATGTTATATGTTCGCCTAAGAGCAACTTCAACCAGTTCATTATTTTTCTGATTTTACCTAGTCACTATGTTAATATACAGTTCTACAAAATTCTCTATTTAGATATCATCCATTAAAATATTCTTCCCTTTTTATTTATTTATTTTTTTTAGAAGGTTGTAGTATTTACATCACATGTGTATAATATAATCTAGGAGAGGAGGATGAGTCTCAAAACTCAGACCTTACGTCTAATAAAGAGGGCTTTGACATATTTGGACTACCATTTTGTCTCAAATATTCTTTCTTATCTTCTTGACTTTTTCAAACAATATTAAGAGAGTAATTTATTAGGAGTATTATTATTAAGGTTGCTACTGAAGACTGGCTCAAGAAACCGTAGTTCAAGTTATTTTAAGGGTAAACTATATTTAATACCCTTTTACTTTCAAAAGTGTTCACTTTATTCTCTTCACTTTCAATTATTAGTTATTCTTTTACATTCTAAGTTAAGTTTTAATTTTATAATTTCGTTCATCTATTGTTAATAAGGCTAAAGAAAATTAAATGTGAGACTAAAGTGAGATTTTGGTGTATGTGTAAGAATAATAGTGAAATTTTAGTACAAAGATATTGATAAGATGAGAAAAAAAAAATGCCACATATACTTCGGACTTGTTAACAATAAATGGAAGGGTAACATTGGAATTTTACTTAAAAGTGTAGAGATTGATTGTACAATTGAAAGTGAAGAATCAAAGTGAGATTTTGGTGTGTATTTAACCCTTATTATAACTAACCCTTTACCGAGTATGTTGAAGTTATTTTTGTAGTGATTTGCTCATTATTTTAGCTAAAATACCAAATTAACTACTCTATTGGAGTTGCTTTAATAGTTCAACAAGAAGTTTGTTTAGTGAAAATTCTTACAAGTTACAAAGTTAATTATTAAAAAGTAAAAGTTAAAATCATTATTTAATAATTAATTTTTTTAATTAATTTAAGTTTTTTTTTCATGAATTTTAAGTAGAAATGATACTAAAAACACTTGCATGAATTTTTAGAATAATATATTATATATATATATATATATAAACAACCCTATTAATATCTTACAAGAATTTGAAGCATTATAAGAAGTTTGCTTTTTAACAAATGAGTCTTTTGTGTGTTTTATTTTTAATTGATCCTCTCATCCAATTTATTGTTTTTTTTGTATTCTATTTGTTGAAAAATTTGCAACTTTTCATGTCTTCATTCCTTTTTGCATTTGTTCCCTTTCTAATGGAGATCTAGACATGTAAGTCGAGGAGATATATGTTGAATATATGTTATTGACAAGAATGGATTTAAGGGGTGTGGAGGGCGGCCACAACACCCTCAAAAGTTTGAAAAATAATATGTTATAGGGGTTTTTACTTATAAGTCATGTTGTGGGAACTTGTTTGTAGTGAGATCCTGCGGAATTTCTTATAGACTCAGAAGTCCTATTTAAATAGGAATATATTCCATGGGATCCTATTAGGTCTAAATCAACATTAGTAGTGAACTATTGTACCCCTGATTTGTTTCCATTTTCCATATTACATTGTGTGCCCATACATGTGTTAAGATTTGTAGTTGTCACATTTCAATATAAATAAAGTCCAATGTTCTACTTACACAATGTGTCCATACAAGTGTGACCTTGGATAAAATCTAGTCGTCAATACATGTCACGACCCCATTCCGCCCCTAGTAGAATGGTACCGTGATGGCCAGTAATCCGAGATAACCAAAGGCCAACTTACAAAGATTCACACACAATTAGAGTATGGAAAATGATTGGTGGCCCTAAAAAAGTTGCCCCTAATATCCCTAATTTCCAATTTTGGAAACTGTTTTCTTTTTTTCTTTCTTTTTTCCTTTTTTTTTTTTATTTTTTTTTATCTGAAATGGAATTTCGGGGCATTCGGGCCACCCCATTTCGGGCCCTCAATCACTGCCGTTAGAGTATACATATGGAGCTTACATGTGTGGAAGCAATAAATTTAAATCTAAGTAGTCCATAAGAGCTGTGCATAGATCAAATGAAATGACATACATCTTAACATGGTTTTACAACTTGGATACAAATAAAATAAAGTACATATTACATCTTGATCAAAAGGCTTCTTAAGCCGATATATACAAAAGAGGTCAAATATAAAGTCAAGAAGCATAATCTTCAAGATGCTAGCAAAAGTATGAATCCAAACATCATGCAAAACACATCTAGGCGTCACCGCCTTCCTGCTCGTCACCTACATATATATATATATATATAGAGGGGGTGAGCTTTGATACTTAGTGAATGATATTAGAAATAAAGGTTTGAATGAATGATATCCGAGATCTTTTCCAAAACAATACATATCATAACTTTACAAATCAAAGGGAGAACCAAGTTCGTCTGTTAAATCTTTCAAAGCTTCAAGGGATGCTGTCACGACCCAAACCCACCCCTATGGGTTTAGCACCGTAACCGGCCAGTAATCCGTGATTACCGAAGGCCTGCTTAACAGTAATACAGTAATACAGAGTACAGGGGGTGGCGAAAGCCAAAACAGTAATTAAAATATGTCCAACGAGCTGTGACAGTCTGTATACAAAAAGACTTTTCATTCATATGCACATTCATAACAAAACTGTCTAGACAACATTTACAATCACCCAGAACAGGGACCTAATCCCTATTAGAACAGTACAGTACAGTAACATTCAGTCTATACAGATTATAAACAAAAAGGGAAAATCTAAAACTCCCCAAGCAGCCTCATCTTGAACAGATCAGGAACCTCGAAGTGAGGCACAAAGGTTGGTTTTGACAAAACAGAGCTTAGCTTGACGCTCCTAGCAACGGTCCGGTGCCTGAACACCTACATATATATATGAGCAGTGAACTAAAGCCCAGTGAATAACATAATGTGTAAAGAGGTTAAGAATGAATGTCCTTTTAGTATTGAAAACAGTCGATTGATTCAGTATATTAGTCATTCAGTCATAACAGTCATATGTGGTACATCCAATAGCAGAATAGTACAGTAAATAGTAGGTCTTGAAAGACCGAACAGTCAATGATGGCCATCATAACAGTAAGCAGAAGTTCCAAGATAGGAACTGATAGAGATCTCTGTAACAGTAGCAGTAACAGTAACAGTAGTTGCTAGGGATGCCACAATACAGTTCAGAATAGAGGACAAACATTCATTCAGTTAACAGTAAACAGTTCAGAAAACAGTTCAGTTGATCATTCAGAAAATATTTATTTTCGAACATATCTTTACAACATTGTTACTCACAGAATTCTGGGCTACAGATAAGCTAGTACGCGTCCTCGGATGCCAACCCTACACAGTTACAGAGTGAACACACACTAAGCTACACAGTTGGGAAAATAATAACTTAATCCCTATCTTGACTCGATGTGGTTCTACATCAATATCCTCATTAAGATGCCTTAAACTAGGCCTAAGAATGCCTACGATGAAATGAGGATGCAAAGATGTACTTTAAAAACATTTTTAGAATTTTCAGAAAATAGAGGTCCCGCTCGAGCGTGGGTTTCCCCGCTCGGGCGTACAGGCAAACAAAATAATCCACTCGAGCGCGAGTTACCCGCTCGAGCGGACTGTAAAACATGCCAAAAGTACTGGATGTGTGAAAATCACGCTCGATTGGGCGCTCGATACTCGCTCGAGCGTGTGACACAAGTCCTCGCTCGAGCGTCTAATACCTCGCTCGAGCAGACTGTAAAACAGTGTAAAGTGCTGGAAACACGATTTTCCCGCTCGAGCGCCAGTAACCCCGCTCGAGCGGAAGTCCAAATTCTGGAAATTCTAGATTCGAACCTCAAGCTCAAAACCAAGTTTCAAAACACCAAATTCGATCTTCTTGGGCCAATTTTCTGGAAAACACTTCAAAACTCATAATATAACATGTTTCAAAGATCAATTTGAGAAATCAAAGCCCAAAGGTAGTTCAATTAAATCCAATTTCAAACCAATTTTCATGAACATAACTCAAACATGACATGCATGAGTTTAAACCAATTCAAAGCTTCAATTACTTGCTCAAATGAGCCTCAACTTCCAAAAACAAGATGAAAACATGGACTATAACAATAATATGAACATGCATGTACCAAATTCCATGTAATCAACCTCAAAATGCAACAATATAGACATGCATGCATGATATATGCTACAATTCAACATATTAAGCTACTTTTGACTCCAATTTTCAATATAACAAGAATCAAGCAAGAACTAACTTAAAGACAAGTTTAAGAAGGTGGATTCTCTACTTTAGACCTTGAATATCAAGTGTAGGAAGCTCAACTATGAAATCAACCTTCAATTTCTTTAATTCACCAAGCAATTCACAAGATGGAACTCAATTTCTCTCACTCTCTCCCTCTTTTCTCTCTTGGTCGGTTGAGTCTAAGGAAAAGGCTGAGGAAATGTTTTGCCTAAGGGTATTCAAGCCTCAATATGTGTAAGTAAGTGGGTCACTAAGTGGTAGTTTGATAAATAAGTCCAACTATTGCAATTTAGCATTATTTAATCTAATTTAATCATACCAAATCACATTTCAATTAAATATGCTATAAAATCACATTAATTCTAATTATCACAAATCATCAATCAATTTCAGATTCGGCCGCCGATAAGGCCTTTAATTTGCAGTTTAAACATAAAACGTGAACATATAGTTTAACAGTCGAACAGATAGAAATGCACTTAAACTGATACAGACAATCAATCAGTTCCAGATTTCAGTCAATTCAATGAGTATTTATGATCAGTCTCAGTTTACCAGTAATCAGTAGGGTTATCAGTAATCATTAGCGAGGGTTATTACAGATGCTTACTAGCATCAATATAATACAAGGGATGGCATTCCGGATAAACCCACGCAGAAAACCGTCGGTGGCAAAACAAATGGGATATCTCAAGCAAGGGTACTAGTTGCATTATAGTCCCCTAGCACTAAGGACTTTCAAAACAAGGGTACTAGTTGCATTATAGTCCCCTAGCACTAAGGACTTTCCAAGAATGTCATCAAAACAAATATGATACTTGTTACAAACTAGGAATAATCATTCATGCTTGATCAAATACTTTTCCGAAACGAAACGAAGCTTTATCAAAACTTTATAACATAGCTTTATTAAAAATACCACTCACATAGCTCTTCGGGGGTGGGGATTACAAGCAAGGATCCAAGGCCTACAAGTACATAATAAATCCTATTGAATGTGACACAAGAAGACAAGAAGGGATGCTCAATGATGGTTGTACAATGCATTCTTAAAACAAGCTTTTCATGACTGGAAATGATCTTGGCATTTCTCTCCAAAAACCAAGTCAAGACAAAGCAAAACATGTGCTGGGAGTCAAAACACTGTTTTTCATCTAGGAAAAACATGCTGGGTACCAACCAGGTCTTGGCCGAGGTATGGTCCCGATGACCACATTCGGGGAATGAAGTCGGGAAAACCTGGGTTTCCCTCTTGATGAACATGAAGAACATGAAGAATCATGAAGGGCATGAATTATGAAGAACATAAATGCTAAAATCATAACTTCCTTACTCAAAATCTGAGATTTCATGAGATGAGTTTGAAAACATGGACCTGGGTACCCATACTTGAAGATCTTATGAAAACAAACACAAAAACAAGGATCTTGATACAAACTTTCGGATCAAAACATGGTTTTTCTTCAAGAACACATGAACATCATTTTCTCTTTCCAAGACAAACTCCAAATCAATGCATGGCTCATGAATCATGCTAGATCATGCAATGTGATTAGATGAACATAAGGAGCAACAAGAGTAGATCGAGAATCTAACCTCAAAACACGGATCTAACGGTGCAATCTCTAAAGATTAAGCTTGGGATCTAGTTCTCTCACTCTAACTTCCTCTCCTCCTCCTAGAGCTTCTCTCTCTACCAAGCAAAAGATATGACACACAATGATATGTTTTCCCCCACTACCGGCTGACTTAACCCCTGCCGGGACACGTGGCACTACCGGATTGGGTTTCCTAAAAAATGTGACTGGATGACAAGACTAAAAGCATGACAAAGTGTGTAAAACAAGTAAGGTGGCATGGGCACTCTGACCAGGTAGTGATCTCGGGTTAAAGCATCGGCTTCGGAAAAAGGGTCTCAATGATCTCGGCTAGAAAGGATAACACATGGCCCAAATGTGCCACACCCTGACCTAGATGTGCCACACCTCGACCTAGGTTATACCGGTCCAGGAACAAGATCACTAGGTGCAAGGATCAAAGATTTAGGATGCCTAGATGATAACATCTCGGCTTAGATGATACATATCTCGGCCTCGGTGATGCACACCTCGGCCTAGATGATGACATCTCGGCCAATATGCCAAGATGAAGGTGGAGGTCAACCAAAGTGGTTCCAAGATGGTCCTAGGTGTAAAAGGTCCAAAGGCGTGACCTAGGCTTAAAATGACCTCGACTACACACACCAAGCAAGGGACAAAACATACAAACAATACTCAAGCCAAAACACATAGGTACAAAACAAGATGGGAACCCTACTTTAGGCAAAACAAGTCCGAAACTACAAATGCAACTCAACAAAACAAAACATGCAAATGCACATGAACATGACTAAGACGAGGATGAGGGTCACTACAGTCTACCCTCCTTAAAGAAGTTTGGTCCCCAAACTTAAGTTACCTTGCCCTGAAAACAACTCCGGATAAAGAATTTTCATTTCTTTTTCCATTTCCCATGTAGCATCCTTGCTATCATGCTCTTTCCATTCAACTTTCACCATCGGTATTGACTTGTTCCTCAACTGCTTCACTTGCCTATCAAGAATCCGTATCGGTTTCTCCTCGTAGCCTAAATCTTCATTAACCACGATCTCGGAATAATCAATCACGTGCAGTGGATCCTGAATATACCTCTGTATCATCGAAATATGAAACACAGCGTGGACTTGACTTAATTATGGCGGCAATGCAAGTGTATAGGCAACTGGGTTAACTCTTTCAAGAATTTCAAACGGCCCAATGTAACGAGGTGCTAACTTACCTTTCTTCCCGAATCTCGAAACTCCTTTCATCGGCGAAATCTTCATGAATACATGATCCCCAACTTCAAATTCTAACTCATTTCTTCTCTGGTCGGCATAACTCTTCTGTTGACTCTGAGCAGTTTTAATCCTTTGTCGAATGAGCTTAATCTTCTTGGTTGTAACTTGAACTAATTCGGGGCCGATCAAAGCTTTATCTCTTACCTCGGTCTAACATATCGGCGATCTGCACTTTCTTCCATACAAAGCTTCATATGGCGCCATGCCAATGCTAGCTTGGTAACTGTTGTTGTAAGCGAATTCCACTAGCGGCAAATGCACCTCCCAACTTCCCTTGAAGTCCAATACACATAATCTAAGAATATCTTCATGTGTCTGAATTATTCTCTCTGTTTGCCTATCGGTCTGGGGATGAAAAGCTGTGCTAAACCTCAACTCGGCTCCCAAAGCTCTTTGTAGACTCTGCCAAAATCTAGAAACAAACTTCGGATCTCGGTCTGACACAATGGACATCGGCACTCCATGAAGTCTAATGATCTTATTCATATACAACAAAGCGAGTTGATCGGCATTAAAGGTAGTCTTAACAGATAGAAAGTGTGCTGACTTAGTTAATCTATCAACTACAACCCAAATTGAATCCATACCCTTTTGTGTTCTCGGCAAACCAATAACAAAATCCATGGAGATGTGTTCCCATTTCCACTCAGGAATTGACAAAGGTTGAAGAAGTCTTGCTGGCCTCTGATGCTCTGCTTTCACTTGTTGACAATATAGACACTGAGATACAAACTCGACTATTTCTCTTTTCATATTTGGCCACCAAAAAGTTTGCTTTACATCTTGGTACATCTTGGTATTTCCTGGATGAACGGCAAATCTGGAACCATGGGATTCTTGTAAAATTCTCCTTTTCAACTCCGGGACGTCGGCCACACACATCCTTCCTTCAAACTTAAGTACCTGATTCTCAATGGTATACCCTGACCTCGGCTTGGTGACAAACTCATCAATTACCTTCTTGAAGAATTCATCCTTCCTTTGTCTTGTCTTTACTTCCTCCATGATGGTTGGTTCCACTAAAATCATTGCCAAACATGCCAAATTCCCAATTAATTTCCAGCTCAATACGTCGGCCACTGAGTTTACTTTACCCGGATGGTACTGAATCTGCATATCGTAGTCTTTCAATAACTCAAGCCACCTTCTCTGCCTCATATTTAATTTCTTCTGGGTAAACAAGTACTTCAAACTCTTGTGACCTGTGAAAACTTGGCAAGAAGCTCCATACAAGTAATGACGCCAAATCTTCAAAGCAAATACTACGGCTGCTAATTCTAGATCATGGGTAGGATAGTTCTTCTCATGGGGTTTCAATTGACGAGATGCATATGCTATGACTTTACTCCCTTGCATTAATACACAACCCAAACCCTTATGTGATGCATCACTATAAATCTGAAATTCCTCATTACCCGATGGTAGTACAAGAACTGGTGCAGTAACCAACCTCGTCTTTAACTCCTGGAAGGCTGCTTCTCTACCCTTTGTCCATTCGTATGTCACTTCCTTTTGAGTCAATTGTGTCAATGGTACTGCAATCTTCGAGAAGTCCTTCACAAACTTCTGTAATAGCCTGCCAAACCCAGAAGACTACGAACCTCGGACACATTAGTCGGCCTCGGCCAATTCACAACGGCTTCAACCTTGCTAGGATCAACTGAAATACCTTCTTCATTAATCACATGTCCCAAAAATGAAATGCTGAAAAGCCAAAACTCACACTTGTTAAGCTTGGCATACAACTTCCTATCCCTCAAAATCTGTAAGGCAAGTCTCAGATGCTTCTCATGCTCAACTTCACTCTTGGAATAGATCAATATATCGTCGATGAAAACAACCACAAACTCATCTAGGTACGGCTTAAAGACTCTATTCATCAAATCCATGAATGCTGCAGGAGCATTAGTTATTCCAAAAGGCATTACCAAAAATTCGTAATGGCCATACCTCGTCCGAAAAGCAATCCTCTCAACATCCTCGGCTTTAACCTTGAGCTGATGGTAGCCCGACCTGAGATCAATTTTAGAAAAGACTCGTGCTCCTTGTAATTGGTTAAGCAGATCATCAATCCTCGGCAATGGATACTTATTTTTAATGGTCAACTTGTTCAGCTCTCGGTAATCAATACAAAGACGAAGTGTACCATCATTTTTTCTTGACAAATAGAACTGGTGCTCCCCAAGGTGAAGTGCTCGGCCTAATGAAGCCATTATCTAACAATTCTTGTAACTGCAGCTTCAATTCTTTAAGCTCGTGTAACAACCCTCATACTGTTTACGAATTAATGACTGATTGATTACCGATAATCACCGATTATTGTTAAACTGAACTGATAATGACTGATAACTGACTGATAATTGAACTGATTAAAGTACTGAACTGACTGACCGAAACTGGAACTGAATTGAATGAATACATCTGTTTGAACTGCATTTTATCTGTTGATTGTTTGTTTGATCTGTTCGTGTTTTATGTTTAAACTATTAATTGAAGGCCTTATCGGCGGCCGAACCGGAAATGGTTTAGTGTTTTATGATCGTCATAATTAATGTGATTTTATGGTATAATTATCTGAAAACTGATTAGGTATGATTAAACTGGATTAAGTAAGGCCAATTAAAGAGTTTGACGTAATTACACTTTTGCCATCTAGTGGGGCCTTTGTTTACTCATATTTGAAGCCTTGTGTATGCTTTATCAAACATCTCCTTCAGCCATAGTTGAGTCTACAACCGACCTTAGAGAGAGAGAGACTTGAGGAGTTGATTTCATCTCAATTTTGCTTGTGAATTGCTTGGTAATTGAAGTGTAGATTGCTACCTTGAGCTCCTAGACCTTGAACGCAAGACTAAGGTAGGACCTTCGTCTTCTTGTTGTTGTCGTAGAAGTAATTCTTGCATGATTCATGCTTCAATTGTAGAGTAAGTCTTGTTTTAGTTCATACATGTTGATATAGAGCACAATTCATGCTTGCATGTGTTCTTGGTTGAATTGGGAGTTGAGTTCATGGCAAAATGTTGCATGCATGTTCATAATTATGTTAAGTCCATGGTTTCACCATGTTTTGAAAAGAATTGGCTCCTTAGAGCATCAAATTGGAGCTTTGAAATGGTTTGAATTCATGCATGTTTGCATGTTCTTCATATTCTTGAAAAATGATTCAAATTGAGTTTGGATTAAACACCCTTGGGCTTGATTTCTCAAATTGAGCTTTGAAACATGTTATTCTATGTGTTTATAAATGTTTTCCAGAAAATGGGCCCAAGAGGATTGATTTTGATGCATTTGTTTGTGAGTTTGAGCTTGGAGGTGCAATATGGAATTCCCAGATTTTGCACTTACGCTCGAGCGGGGAAAGTGGCGCTCGAGCGTGGAATCCGAGCAAGCGGGACTCTGTTTTTCTGAAAACTCCTGAAACTGTTTTCTGATCACATCTTTGCATCCTCATCCCATCCTAGGCATTCTTAGGCCTAGTTTAAGACATTTAGATGAGGATATCATTGTAGAACACACTAAGGCAAATTAGGGATTAAGTTATGATATTTCCCAACTGTGTAGCTTAGTGTGTGTTCAATCTGTTAACTGTGTAGGGTTGGCAACTGGGGAGACACGCTCTAGCTTATGTAGCCCAGAACTCTGTGAGTAACAATTGTGTAAAGATATGTTCAACTGATTATCTTTTGAATACTGAACTGAACTGTTTACTGAACTGGTATTATTTACTGAATGAATGTATGTCCTTTATTTCTGAACTGTGCTGTGGCATCCTTAGTACCTACTGTTTACTGTTACTGTTACTGTTACAGAGATCTCTGTCGGTTCCCTCGTGGAACCACTACTGTTTACTGACTGATGGCCATCATTACT
This sequence comes from Camellia sinensis, assembly GCF_004153795.1. NCBI lineage: Eukaryota > Viridiplantae > Streptophyta > Magnoliopsida > Ericales > Theaceae > Camellia > Camellia sinensis. The sequence continues at coordinate 2,374,741 of NW_021025289.1, forward strand.
GTTCGGTCTTTTAAGACCTACTGTTTACTGTACTGTTATGCTAATGGATGTACCGCATATGACTGTACTGCCTGAACAACTGAACTACTGTTTAAATGAACTGTTTTCATTACTGTAAGGACATTCATTCTTAACCTCTTTACGCATTATGTTATTCATTGGGCTTTAGCTCACTGCTCATATATATATGTAGGTGTACAGGCACCAGACCGCGGCTAGGAGCGTCAGGGTTACTCCAGTTTTGTCAAGCCAGCCTTTGTGCCTCACTGTGAGGTTCCGAGTTGCCATGCTATGGCTTTGGGGTGTTTTGTTTCCCCCCGTCTGTCTCCATACTGTTGGGATTATTGTATAGACTGTACTGTTCTGTATAGACTGAATGTTTACTGTACTGTTAGATAGGGTTGAGTCCCTAGTCTGAATGATTGTAAATATTGTGCGTACTGTTCTGTACTGTTTGCGTATAAATGTATGAAGAATCTTTTTCATATAGACTGTCACAGCTCATTGGGCATTGTTTATTTACTGTTTTGGCTTCCGTCAGGCCCTGTACTCTGTTTTACTGTATTACTGTTCTGCAGGCCTTCGGTAATCTCGGATTACTGGCCGGTTACGGTGCTAAACCCATAGGGCCGGGTTTGGGTCGTGACAGAGTGGTATCAGAGCGATACTTTACCACGAGTTATACCGCACACACGTGTCCAAATGAGCTACAGGGTGTCCTAGAAAAGTGATTAGGGCATTTCATGAACTTGAAAAGTGTGTGGTTCTGTTATGACTGAATATCTGCTAATGTGTTAAACTGTGAAACAAATGACTGCTTATGTTTAAAACTGTTATAAAAGTTATAGTGAAATGGACAATGCAAATGAACCTGAATCCTCATCTACTGAGGCAAGAATGGAAAGAATGGAAAGAATGATGGAATTGATAACTGCTAGACTTGAACAACAGAACCAACAGCCCCCACCTCCTCCTCCTCCGGTACAGCCGGAACCTAATGTGAATGTGAATGATGGGGATATTATTGCTCTCACCCAGAAGTTCAGCAAAATGAAACCGTCATCCTTTCAGGGAGGCCTCGAACCGTTAAAAGCTGAAGCTTGGGTTTTGGAAACAGAAAAACTATTTGAAGTGTTCCCGTGCTCAGAAGCGAATAAAGTATTGTTAGCTACCTTCACCCTACAAGAAGAAGCTAGAAGGTGGTGGATGTTGATCCGCGATACAAATACTGTTATGACTTGGGCTCAGTTCAAGGAGTCCTTCTTTGAAAAGTACTTCCCACAGTGTGTCAGGGATAGGAAAGTAACTGAGTTTGAACAACTGAAACAGGGCACCACGTCGGTTGCCGAATATGAAACAAAATTTACTGAACTTGCCCGTTATGCACCGCATATGGTGGACACTGAGTATAAGAAAGCTAGAAAATTTGAAGGCGGCCTTAATGTTGCAATTCTTGACCGGATAAATGTCTTGAAACTACCGACTTTCGTGGGTGTTCTCGACCGGGCATTGATGGCCGAGTCGAACATTGCAGCAGTGAAACAATCTGAAACACCAACAACCGAATGGCATGGTAAAAGGCAGGGTTTCAAATTCAAGAAAGGCAAGCACAACCCAGCCAACAAGAAACAGAATACGGGGTCGACAACTAGCCCCAGCCAAGGGAGTGGGTTCATACCACCCTGTTCCGAGTGTGGCAAGAAGCACAAAGGGGTCTGCTACAAACTATCTGGAGCCTGTTACAGATGTGGCAAGGTGGGTCACATGGTTAAAGACTGCCCTTCTGCCCCACAAACCAGTAGTAAAGCTGCACCAAGCGTGGCAGCATCAACTGTAGCACCAAAGCCTAACCCCAAAGCTACCGGGAAAGAGCCCATGAGGCAGAGCCGAGTGTTCGCACTAGTACCGGGAGACGTGCAAACTACAGAGACCGTAGTGTCAGGTATCCTCTCTATCTGTACGCAAAATGCATATGTATTGATTGATTCGGGGTCTACACATTCTTATGTATCGCATGCTTTCTCACGGAAATTGAATAGACCCTTAGAACCCGTGAACTATCTGCTAGCCGTATCATCACCCGTAGGGGGATCCATGACATGTGCTTATATGTACCCCGCATGTGAAATTATTGTTGGGGATATGCATCTGTTTATTGATTTACTGCCATTGAACATTGATCATTTTGATGCAATATTGGGAATGGATTGGTTACAAAAATATCATGCCACTATTGACTATGTGACCAAGCAAGTTGTTTTTCGTCCACCTGGTTTGCCTGAATTCGTGTTTAATGGGAGTGGAGTAGTACCTCCTCCGTATTTGATTTCGTCAGTGAAAGCTGTTAAATTAATTAGAAAGGGGTGTAAAGGATATCTGTGTTCTGTACTGACTGTGTCTACTGATGATAGTGTTAAAACTGATGTGAATTGTATTCCTATAGTCAGGGATTTCCCCGATGTATTTCCAGATGATCTGCCAGGGAATTTGATTGACAGGGAGATTGAATTTACCGTTGATGTGATTCCGGGTACACAGTCGATATCGAAAGCTCCTTACAGAATGGCTCCAACTGAACTGAAAGAGTTGAAAGTGCAATTGCAAGAACTGTTAGACAAGAAGTTCATCAGACCTAGTACCTCACCATGGGGTGCACCGGTTTTGTTTGTAAAGAAGAAAGATGGCTCGTTGAGACTGTGCATTGATTACCGTGAATTAAACAAGGTAACTGTGAAAAATAAATACCCATTGCCACGTATTGATGATTTATTTGATCAGTTACAGGGTGCATAAGTATTTTCGAAGATTGACCTCAGATCCGGATACCATCAGTTGAAAGTTAAACCGGAAGACATTGATAAAACTGCTTTTAGAACGAGGTATGGCCATTATGAATTTTTAGTTATGCCATTCGGAGTCACGAACGCCCTTGCTGCTTTTATGGACCTTATGAACAGAATCTTTAAACCATACCTTGATGACTTTATTGTAATATTTATTGATGACATGTTGATTTACTCCAAAAGTATAGAACAGCATGAACATCATCTGAGACTTGCCCTACAAACTTTAAGGGAACAAAAACTGTATGCTAAACTGTCTAAATGTGAATTTTGGCTTGACCATGTTATGTTTTTGGGGCATGTTGTTAGCAAAAATGGAATTTCTGTTGATCCGCAGAAAATTGAAGCTGTAGTGAACTGGCCTAGACCAACAAACGTGACTGAAGTCCGAAGCTTTTTGGGATTGGCTGGATATTACAGAAGATTTGTCAAAGATTTCTCGGTATATGCCCTACCATTGACTCAGTTAACTCAAAAGGGGACATCATTTGACTGGACCGACCAAAGAGAATCTGCTTTCCAGGAGTTGAAAACTCGACTTGTGACTGCACCAGTTTTGACTTTACCCTCAGGTACGGATGGTTATACTGTATTTAGTGATGCTTCTCATAAGGGTTTGGGATGTGTTTTAATGCAGAATGGGAGAGTTATTGCTTATGCTTCCCGACAACTGAGACCACATGAAAAGAACTACCCGACCCATGATCTGGAACTTGCTGCAGTAGTATTTGCACTGAAAATCTGGCGTCACTATCTGTACGGGGTAACATGTGAAGTATACACCGACCACAAGAGTTTAAAATATTTCTTCACACAGAAAGAACTGAACATGAGACAGGGTGGCCTTAATGTGGCAATACTTGACCGAATAAATGTTTTGAAACTACCGACTTTTGTGGGTGTTCTCGACCGGGCATTGATGGCCGAGTCGAACATTGCAGCAGTGAAACAATCTGAAACACCAATAACCGAATGGCATGGTAAAAGGCAGAGTTTCAAATTTAAGAAAGGCAAGCACAACCCAGCCAACAAGAAACAGAATACGGGGACGACAACTAGCCCCAGTCAAGGGAGTGGATTCATACCACCCTGTCCTGAGTGTGGCAAGAAGCACAAGGGAGTCTGC
>NW_021025289.1:2380636-2431335 GCF_004153795.1 Camellia sinensis
AAAAGAGTTAGTCTTAATTTTTATTTTTATTTTCAGCAACACCCTTATCCCATTAAGTAAAAGAGTTAGTCTTAATTTTTATTTTTTATTTTTTATTTTGTTAGTCTTCTATTAAGTAAAAGAGTTAGTCTTAATTTTTATTTTTTATTTTTTATTTTGTTAGTCTTCTATTAAGTAAAAGAGTTAGTCTTAATTTTTATTTTTTATTTTTTATTTTGTTAGTCTTCAATTAAGTAAAAGAGTTAGTCTTAATTTTTATTTTTTATTTTTTATTTTGTTAGTCTTCTATTAAGTAAAAGAGTTAGTCTTAATTTTTATTATTATTTTTTTTTTGGTTAGTCTTCTACCATTAGATTAGCATCTTTTATGTCTACCCTTAGATCTACGTACAGGTTTCTGGATTCGGGCAATTCGGGCAAGTCGGGCAATTCGGGCTAACCCGAGTTCAAAATACAAAGCTTGGGCCGAGCTTGGGCAGCAATGCTCGGGTTCATGGTCAGGCCTGGGCGGGCTTGGGCACTGCCAAATACAATTCGGGTCGGGCTTGGGCAGACCCCCAACCCGACCGAACCCGCCCGAGTTGCACCCCTACTTGACACCCTTTTTGGATCAACTTATAGGCCCTCATGGATGAGATCAAGTAAGGTGGGGGTACTACTCCCTTACCCCGAAATGTAACCTCGGCTTGGTTTGGGGGTTTCAATATGACACTTTTGGAAACACAATTAATGGATGCATGATTTTCTATTAACCAATCCATTCCCAATATAATGTCAAAATGAGTTATGTCCAACGGCATCAAATCAACTAATAATTCAACATTCTCAATCATAACAACACATGCTCTATAAATGGATGTAACAGTCATAGTTCTTCTAGACGGAGTAGACACAGATAACACATAACCAAGGGGTTCTAATTCCCTATTCAACTTCTCGACAAACTTAGTAGATACAAATGAATGTGTAGAACCCGAATCAATCAATATATATGCATCTTGAGAGCAAATGGGAAGTATACCTGACACTACTATCTCGGCACTCTGAGTGTCTCGTGGCACCAATGCAAAAACTCTGCCTTGCCTCATCTGTCCTTTCCCGACGTTGCCTTTCTGTGCCGAACCCGAGGTGTTCCCATTCTTCTTACCATCGTTAGCCTTTGCTTTCGGACAGTCTTTCACACGATGACCCGTCTTGCCACATTCAAAGCAAGCCTCTGACACCCAACGACAGACCCCGAAATATTGCTTCCCACAACTCGCACACGTCGGCTTAGCATCACCTTCCTGATTTGAGTTGCTAGAACTGCCCATGTTCGCTTTCTTCTTGGCATTAAACGGTACTTAACGATTCTCATAGTTCCGTCTCTTCCTCTGGCTCTCTCCTGAACTCTGATATTGGTTCAAGTTAGCTTCTGTTAGGATGGCCTTGTCTAACACTCCGGCGTAAGTCAGCATGTTGAGCATGTTAACTCGATCCTGTATCGGTCCACGCAGTCCACTTTCAAACTTCCTAGCTTTTCTATATTCATCATCGACTATATGAGGTGCATATCTCGCCAACTCGGTAAAAGCACGGTCGTATTCTGCCACTGTTTTGTTGCCTTGTATCAGAGTCTGGAACTCTGTGGTTTTGTGATCTCAGACACTGAGGGGAAAATGCTTGTTGTAAAACAACTCCAAAAATCTAGCCCAAGTCAACCCCTAGTTACCTTCTCGAATCATCATCCACCATCTTCGAGCGTCGTCGCCTAATGTGAATGCTGCTAATGACACCTTTTGAGCATCGGTGCTGGGAAAAATCTCGAACAACTTCTCCATTTCCAAAACCCATGCTTCGGCTTTCATCGGCTCTATACCCCCTTGGAATCTCAGCGGATTCATTTTCTTGAATTCTTTAATCCAAGTCAATGTGCCGTCCCCATACAAAGCTAGTTGTACAGGCACTTGCGATACTGGAGGAGGTGGAGGTGGAACTGCATTTCGGCCGTTTGTCTACTCGGCCTGAGTAGAGGTGGTACTAGTGTCTTGTGGCCTAGGTTGTCTCAACTCACGGACTAAACCTTCGACCAATCTTTCTAATCTATCCAATCTGTTCTCGGAATGATCTCGGCCAACTAGAGGTCTACCCCTTCTCATGATGCTAGGAGTATGCAAAATATGACTTTAAAACAAAGGTTGTGCAATGCATTCTTAAAACAAGCTTTTCATGACTGGAAATGATCTCGGCATTTCTCTCCAAAAACCAAGTCAAGACAAAGCAAAACATGTGTTGGGAGTCAAAACACTATTTTTCATCTAGGGAAAACATGCTGGGTACTGTAGACGTCTCCGAACGTCCCGGGAGAAATCCCGTTTTGTTCATTGGGCTCACTACAGTTCAGGACTCAATGTCACGGTCTTGTATCTAATCTCGCAGAGTGAAATGCAAGACCGATGAATCATCAAAGAGTCCAAATCCGGCAAATCGTTTTTAAAAACAGATTTTTTTGAAAGAAGTGCCAAACATGGACTGCTTTGCCAGATACAGAGTCGCCACCTAAATATTTTATTTTGGAAAATTTAGGAAACCCTGACTCGTTGCCTAAGGCCACGTGTCCGTCATCACCAAAGTTGCCTCGGCCCGGGAACTTGGGTATGATTGGGGAAGGTCACTTCGTGAGCACCCCCGCTCACCTGATCAAAGATCGGCCTCTACTAAACATGATATCGAGTTTTGAAAACAATATGTGTTTTTATTCCGGTTATTAGCCTAGAGTTACTATGTGATGCGCACATCATACAAGTATAGACGAGATCGCCTGAGTTGGAACAAAACATTTCATGTTCGTTTTTTAAAGCGGTTTACTACTCGCAAGTAGGCTAAAATGCGGATTTTGCCACCCTCAAGTGAGCTTAGAAAATATGGTGATTTGCCACTATCTAGTGGGCTTAAAACTCACTATCAATAAATTGTTCCAATTCAGATAATCCAACCTTCACCCACAGACATTCAGGCCGTTATATCACATAAGCACATAGCCTCATGGTAAACATGCTATCATGGCAGTCACTCACACGCATGCAAGGATGCTAAAGCATAAACACTTACTGAGTACTCCAAGCCAAAGAAAGAAACTAATTAGAAATCATGCATGAATCCTAACTATACTGAGATGCCTAATGCAACACATACAGGTATGCAACTAAGATAGGCTCGGCTGTTTTAAGATGGCATATGAAATGCTACAAAAATCATATATTCAACTCGGAATTGAAATACAATGCAGTTAGCATGATGCGCCGAGCCCGATGCATGCAATACAGATGAATGGATGCAAACATGCGAGCATAAGGATGCTAATTGAAACGTGCCCTAAAACTAACCATCATAAGCTGGTAAATAAAAGGGAGAAAGACGTGGGGTTGGAAGACATACATCACACACACGCACACTTATTACAACATTGCCCTCCTCGGAAGGTCCGAATAAATAATACACAACCGAATGAATAACGAATTACAGCTAATTATTACACAACCCTAATTAATTAACAAATTAACTAAAATAAATAAGCTAGCATGCAAAACATATGAAATGGACTGCCATTAATAAACAAATTAACTAAGAAAGCAAATGAATTAGCATGCAAGGTAAATGAATGGACTGCCTCAGCTCTGTCTTGAATGATGATGGATGCATGCTCAAGTCGCCTTGTTGGGAAATCCATTGCGATGCCCCGATTTGCCTCTGTTTGCTACTGATCCCGGAATCCTGTACAAAGCTCCAGAAGGCTTGTTGACCAATTTTGGCTGCTGGTTTCCGGTTTGTTGCAACAGAGAGCAAGAAAGGGGCATAGCAAAGTATTTTCAACGTATGTGTGCATGACCACTCTCCCCGTCATTGCATAAGCTCTAGGGGGTGTAGACCTCGATCCTCGTGCCACCAATCACGCATCTCGATGCATGATGGCCGAGGAGTCGAATTGCACGACTCAATGTGGAATGAATGCATATGAAAACACAACAAGGCCTAAAGGTAATCCGGAGTGTCGGCGACCGAGAATCGAGGCACGTTTCGTCACTTTGAGTACGAAACGTCTCTCGTTTCCCATGTTTGGACTAACCCTACTCCAAACATAATGCAACAAGATAGCATACACAATGCGACTAACATGCAACCCTAAATGCAATGCAACCTAATCATGCTGGCATGCGAGGGATGATATGCAAACATGCAACTAGCATACGCAATGCTATGGACTAAAATGACATACACAATGCACATGAGCTATATGGCATACACAACGCACACATACGAAGATGGACATACACAAAGGCATAATCAAAGCATACACAATGCGATGGTCAAACATGCAACAATATGAACCAAATGGCATACACAATGCAAGGTGGACTTAAACCAATATGAGTGGACCTCAGCCACACTCAAATCAGTGGCCAAACACAATTGAAATTAGACAAGAACGCTCATGCAAACATGCCCAATGCAAGGGACCGAATCTAAGGCATCGAATGCCACTCTACCAAAGCATGGCAAGGGATGACACATGGCATACAATGACACAAATTCCAGTTCTGAAATAGCATACAAGATGGTCCCGAAACATGCAAACACCTCACCTGATGCATGCTAGATGACCCGAATACCGAAACTAGTGGAATAGATTACACTATAGGTATGCAAAACAATGCTCAAATGATGAAACTCACCCCAAACAGTCCCTATGCAGACCAAAATCAGTGGCAAAATGTGTTGGGATGGTGGATCGGAATGCATTCAAATGAAGCTCATGCAATGGCCGGTAAATGAGGCATTCAAGCATAACTCTCAAACGCATTTAAAGAGTGAAAATCGTGGGAACATGGCACAAGTATAAGGTCTGAAATATGATGTACAATGATGCTAAGACATGTCAAAGGCCCAAACAATGCATGCTAGTGGACCTGATATGCAAAGCTAGAAAACTTGATTGAACTATGACCATATACAACAATGCATGCATGACCCAAAACACTTCAAACAGAGCTAAGGCAGCCTAAAGTATGAAGAAAATCTGTTTGGATCATGGCCAAAATATGCTAGGAAAGGGGGGCCAAAACATCATGCAATACAAGCTAGTAAACCATGATTTACACTACAAGTATGTGAGGCAATCAAGAGGTCACCAAACCAGCAAAATTCAGAAGTATTCCATGCCAAATAATGCCCAAAAACTCATGGAAACATGGTCAATGCATGCAAGAATGATATGTTCCTTTGATGGGCCATGCAAGGGGTTGTTCTACACATACAAGATGGACATCCAATATGACAAAACCACCTTTGGACAAAGGTTATGATGGCCCTAAAACTCACTGAAAGGGCTTGAAATGAGGCTAGGAAGCATGCAAGTAAAGGCTCCTTTGAAAGGCCATGAAGAGGGTTACTCTACACATGCAAGAGGGACACCTAATATGGCAAAAACAACTCTGGACAGAGTTTATGTAGGTCCTAAAACTCACCAAAAATGGCCCGAAACATGCTCAAGAAGTGTGCAAATATAGACTCCTTTGTAAAGCCAACAATGCTATTAAACAAGACAAGAGGTGAGAGGGTCACCCCTCTCTGATTTTGGGGCTCAAAATAGTATAATAACCACTGAAAATCCGCTAGATTTCAGTGGTCAAAAGGCCAAACAAAGCACAATACAAAGGCCTCAATGCATGGCTCAAAACAAGATGAAAACAAGCATGCAAGGGGGTAGATGACCCCCAACAGAAAAATGGCCTTAAACAAACATGTTAAGAAGCTCAAAATAAGACTTTTTTCAGTTTATGCTAAAACCCAAATATGCTTGCAAATATAGCTAAGATATGAAGCAAAATAAGGACCAAAAAGGGTATAAGAGAGTTACCCTTGTAGCCAAGAAAGACAGCAGCTTCTGGACCAAGAAAGTGGCTCCTCAACCTCTGAAAATAAGCTCCAAGATGCTTAGATGGATGATGGAGAGGTTAGGTTAGGAGGTGTAGTACAGTGGGGCCAAGAACCTTACACTTTTAAGGCCAAATAGAAGAGATACAAAGGGAGAGTGTATGTATGCCTTGGCCAAAAATCTGAACCCTTGCAAAGGAAGGAGAGGCCTTCCTTTATAGAGCCAAGGGTCCAAAGCTTCTCCTAGAAGCTTAGAACCGAGAGTGAAAATCCTCCATACACGTGTATGGAGGATGCATCTTGTGCCTCCCAACTGGCACAGTTGGAAAGCATTCAGGGAGACAAAAAAGGTGGGAGCTGGCCGACCAATTCAGGTGGTCGGCCAACCACTCCCTATGGTCGGCCGACCAGGGTCAAAAGGTTCAAGCTTCAAAAACTGGTCGGCAGCCTCTAGGGGTGGTCTCCCAAGTGAGTGCAAGCTAATGGTGTGGTGGGAGACCAGTAATTATGACCCAAAAGTTAGGGAGACTAGCTACCTGACAAGAAAATCGACCGACCGGGAAAAGTGGTCTCTAAGGAAAAAAGGTGGTCTCCCACCCTAGTACCACCTTTCAAACAATGAAAATAGGGTCCATGCCAAAAATGAACCAAGATGGATGCAAAACGAAGGTTCGAGGGCCAAAACGCGCAGCCGGGTGCCCCGAAAACTGACTGTTAAGCATCGAAAGTGACGTGCGACCACGAAGGTGGTCTCCCGGGCCACAGTGTCCCTCTAGAGAGAGGAATCAAGGTGTGTGCCAAAAACCGGAGCAAACGGAGAAAGTTAAGTAGTCCCGAACCGAAGCGCACGGTTGACGGCTCCGAAAATCAGAAACTGGTCTCCAAACGGGAACAGTGGTCTACGACCACGAAAAGTAGCCTACGGCCACTAAGAGATGGTCTATGAGACCTCTCCCTCTCTTTGGGAAGAGAAAACAGAACCTAGTTCGCAAACCGAGGCAAAGCACAAAAGAGTCCCGAAGTCCGGAGGCAAGGCTTTCAGCCGAGACTTCGAAACCTCAGAACGAGCACAACATAAGCAATCACCGAGCGCTCAATCGATGACGTCTGAGTCTTAAGGTCGGTCAAAAATGGGGTGTCTTCAGGTACTAACCAGGTCTTGGCCGAGGTATGGTCCCGATGACCACATTCAGGGAAATGAAATTGAGAAAACCTGGGTTTCCCTCTTGATGAACATGAAGAACATGACGAATCATGAAGGGCATGAATCATGAAGAACATAAATGCTAAAATCATAACTTCCTTATTCAAAATCTGAGATTTCATGAGATGAGTTTGAAAACATGGACCTAGGTACCCATACTTGAAGATCTTATGAAAACAAACACAAAAACAAGGATCTTGATACAAACTTTCGGATCAAAACATGATTTTTCTTCAAGAACACATGAACATCATTTTCTCTTTCCAAGACAAACTCCAAATCAATGCATGGCTCATGAATCATGCTAGATCATGCAATGTGATTAGATGAACATAAGGAACAACAAGAGTAGATCGAGAATCTAACCTCAAAACACAGATCTAACGGTGCAATCTCTAAAGATCAAGCTTGGGATCTAGTTCTCTCACTCTAGCTTCCTCTCCTCCTCCTAGAGCTTCTCTCTCTACCAAGCAAAAGATATGACACAATGATACGTTTTCCCCCACTGCCGACTGACTTAACCCCTGCCAGGACACGTGGCACTACCGGATTGGGTTTCCTAAAAAATGTGACTGAATGACAAGACTAAAAGCATGACAAAGTGTGTAAAACAAGTAAGGTGGCATGGGCACTCTGACCAGGTAGTGATCTCGGGTTAAAGCATCGGCTTCGAAAAAAGGGTCTCAATGATCTCGGCTAGAAAGGATAACACATGACCCAAATGTGCCACACCCTGGCCTAGATGTGCCACACCTCAGCGTAGGTTATACCGGTCCCGGAACAAGATCACTAGGTGCAAGGATCAAAGATCTAGGATGCCTAGATGATAACATCTCGGCTTAGATAATACATATCTCGGCCTCGGTGATGCACATCTCGGCCTAGATGATGACATCTCGGCCAATATGTCAGGGTGAAGGTGGAGGTCAACCAAAGTGGGTCCAAGATGGTCCTAGGTGTAAAAGGTCCAAAGGCGTGACCTAGGCTTAAGATGACCTCGGCTACACACACCAAGCAAGGGACAAAACATACAAACAATACTCAAGCCAAAACACATAGGTACAAAACAAGACGGGAACCCTACTTTAGGCAAAACAAGTCCGAAACTACAAATGCAACTCAATAAAACAAAACATGCAGATGCACATGAACATGACTAAGACGAGGATGAGGGTCACTACAATACATGTGTTAAGATTTGTGTCTGTCACATTTCAATACGAATGAAGTCCAATGTTCCGCTTCCACAATGTGTCCATACGGGTGTGACATTAGGTAGATTGTTATGAACCCACCGCAGTTGATATCGCGTACCGACCACGTCACACCTGTGTATAAAGTAACCACACATTTACATTGGGCTAATTCATATGGGACCCAAAATTGGTCCACAATCTAAGTGTTACATTGTTTCATTGTCCAAATGGCGTCGTCCATGTAGATGGCATGTTTACATTATAAACATCTATTTGCTGATGCGAGCATTAAAATGTTTGGTCATCACGTTTCAATACTAGAGGATTCCAAAGTTTGGCTTATACAACGTGTCCATACGTTTTACATTGGGATTATGAACCCGCCTTAGTTGACATCGCTTAACGATCATGTCACACTCGTATTAATGTGATCACACATTTACATTGGCTTATTTAGTATGGAACCACAAAATTGGTCAACGATTTGAGTACTACATTGTTTTGTTGCCCAATTTCCATTGTCCGTTTGGATGTCTCGTAAACATTGGAATCACCTATTTGTTGCTACGAGTGTTAAAATGTCTGGCAGTCACATTTTGACAATAGATGATTCCAATGTTTGAATTGCACAATGTGTCCATCTGAGTATGACATTAGGTTCATTGTTATGAACCCACCTTAGTTCACATCACGTAATGACCATGTCATACCCATATATAATGTAATCACACATTTACATTGAGCTAATTCATATGGAATCAAAAATTGGTTGACAATCCGAGTATTACATTGTTGTCCAATTGGCTGTGACCATGTAGATGTCACGTTTGTATTATAAACATCTACTCGTCAATGTGAGCGTTAAAATGTTAGGCTTTCATATTTCAATACTAGATGACTCCAAGGGTAGCTTTACACAATGTGTCCATATGTTTACATTGAGTTAAGTATTAAGAATCCACCTTAGTTGACATCACGCCACGATCATGTCACACCCACATTCAATGTCATCACGCATTTATATTAGGCTACTTAGCCTGGTTTATACTTTTGGTGTTAGTGTGACAACGGTTTGATCTGTGGTAATGATTGATTCCCCTATAATATTGTAGCCTTATCAAGATCTGATCACCCAAAATAATGCCAATTTTGAAATTCAAATCCCCAACCATATAGATGCGATGCCAATATATGGCATTATTATCAATCAATTCCTTACATAGTAACATTGTGGGTAAATGAGTCCATAAGAAATACATAGGACTCATTGGAATATAAGATTTTGTATAAGACTAGATGGAGTATACTTACAAATCAAAATTCCTATATCATATTAGAAAATTTTAAATAATTAAAAATTATAAGGCCTTACACCCCCAAACATACTTTCACATCTCGATAGTGATAATTCTAGATCCAAAAGTAATATGAAATGTGTGATTCTGGCCATAAATGGCATTTTTATTTAACATTTTAATAAGAAAATAGAAAAAATTGCGTTTGCACCATGAGAGAAATAATGATAAAATTTTGCAACTGCATCATAGCTCATATTTTGTACAAATTACTATATTATAACTATGAGCTTCTGCTCTCTCTAGGAGATTTTCGGTAGGACTCCAGTGACGGTTCGATGACCTTCTTTACATTTCTAAAATGTAGGGTGTAGATTTGGGTCTTTTATGTATGAAATAGGGGTTTTGAGTGTTTTTCTCCCGATTTTAGTATAGATTTTTGACTACATCTCGGCCAATATGCCAGGGTGAAAGTGGAGGTCAGCCAAAGTGGTTCCAAGATGGTCCTAGGTGTAAAAGGTCCAAAGGCGTGACCTAGGCTTAAGATGACCTCGGCTACACACACCAAGCAAGGGACAAAACATACAAACAATACTCAAGCCAAAACACATAGGTACAAAACAAGACGGGAACCCTACTTTAGGCAAAACAAGTCCGAAACTACAAATGCAACTCAACAAAACAAAACATGCAGATGCACATGAACATGACTAAGACGAGGATGAGGGTCACTACAATACATGTGTTAAGATTTGTGTCTGCCACATTTCAATACGAATGAAGTCCAATGTTCCGCTTCCACAATGTGTCCATACGGGTGTGACATTAGGTAGATTGTTATGAACCCACCGCAGTTGATATCGCGTACCGACCACGTCACACCTGTGTATAAAGTAACCACACATTTACATTGGGCTAATTCATATGGGACCCAAAATTGGTCCACAATCTAAGTGTTACATTGTTTCATTGTCCAAATGGCGTCGTCCGTGTAGATGGCATGTTTACATTATAAACATCTATTTGCTGATGCGAGCATTAAAATGTTTGGTCATCACGTTTCAATACTAGAGGATTCCAAAGTTTGGCTTATACAATGTGTCCATACGTTTTACATTGGGATTATGAACCCGCCTTAGTTGACATTGCTTAACGATCATGTCACACTCGTATTAATGTGATCACACATTTACATTGGCTTATTTAGTATGGAACCACAAAATTGGTCAACGATTTGAGTACTACATTGTTTTGTTGCCCAATTTCCATTGTCCGTTTGGATGTCTCGTAAACATTGGAATCACCTATTTGTTGCTACGAGTGTTAAAATGTCTGGCAGTCACATTTTGACAATAGATGATTCCAATGTTTGAATTGCACAATGTGTCCATCTGAGTATGACATTAGGTTCATTGTTATGAACCCACCTTAGTTCACATCACGTAACGACCATGTCATACCCATATATAATGTAATCACACATTTACATTGAGCTAATTCATATGGAATCAAAAATTGGTTGACAATCCGAGTATTACATTGTTGTCCAATTGGCTGTGACCATGTAGATGTCACGTTTGTATTATAAACATCTACTCGTCAATATGAGCGTTAAAATGTTAGGCTATCATATTTCAATACTAGATGACTCCAAGGGTAGCCTTACACAATGTGTCCATATGTTTACATTGAGTTAAGTATTAAGAATCCACCTTAGTTGACATCACGCCACGATCATGTCACACCCACATTCAATGTCATCACGCATTTATATTAGGCTACTTAGCCTGGTTTATACTTTTGGTGTTAGTGTGACAACGGTTTGATCTGTGGTAATGATTGATTCCCCTATAATATTGTAGCCTTATCAAGATCTGATCACCCAAAATAATGCCAATTTTGAAATTCAAATCCCCAACCATATAGATGCGATGCCAATATATGGCATTATTATCAATCAATTCCTTACATAGTAACATTGTGGGTAAATGAGTCCATAAGAAATACATAGGACTCATTGGAATATAAGATTTTGTTTAAGACTAGATGGAGTATACTTACAAATCAAAATTCCTATATCATATTAGAAAATTTTAAATAATTAAAAATTATAAGGACTTACACCCCCAAACATACTTTCACATCTCGATAGTGATAATTCTAGGTCCAACAGTAATATGAAATGTGTGATTCTGGCCATAAATGGCATTTTTATTTAACATTTTAATAAGAAAATAGAAAAAATTGCGTTTGCACCATGAGAGAAATAATGATAAAATTTTGCAATTGCATTATAGCTCATATTTTGTACAAATTACTATATTATAACTATGAGCTTCTGCTCTCTCTAGGAGATTTTTGGTAGGACTCCAGTGACGGTTCGATGACCTTCTTTACATTTCTAAAATGTAGGGTGTAGATTTGGGTCTTTTATGTATGAAATAGGGGTTTTGAGTGTTTTTCTCCCGATTTTAGTATAGATTTTTGAATTTTCGACACCCACAATGGTTCTCTCTTTCTCTAAAGCCTTTTCCTATATCAATGTGAGTATTCTTCCTCTTTAGCGCTAGCGTCTGGCAGTATCCGAAGTATGGCAGCAGCAGTGGCGACAGGAACGATGTCAACGACAGGTTTTGATGCGAATCTTACTTTCCAAACCACATTTATAAGAAAATTTATGGTTTTCCTTTAATTGTAACCGGGTTTTTTTGGGCAAATTTGCGTCTTTTTTTTTTTTTTGATATGGTTATTTTTTTTATCCTTTAAGGTCTTGTTATTATTTTTTTTTTTTTATTGACTTGTATGTTGTTTGCTTTTATTTTAATATAACTGTTTTTCATGTTCTCAAAAAAATAATAATTTATGAGTCATGCTACTATACACAACTCTTTTAGCATGTGTACACAAATGTTGTAATTAAATTTTTTTCAATCATAACCAAAAAATATTAAATCACAATCAACATCACATAAGATACAATTAAAATAATAATTATAATATATTATAATTAAAGTCACAATAAATTATAACTAATTATAAATGTCATAATTGAAACATATGATACACAACTCACACCTATAACTATAGCTGCATCAAATAAAAAAAATAAAAACTATAGTTGCATTAGAGCTGCTCTATGTATTGAAAAAATATTTAGTCAAAGGGTGGGTGCTGAAAATTTAAGTCGTCTCAATCTTGGTACGAGGGAGATGAAAATAAATGTTAAAGATTCTAAATATTTTATTAAATTTTTTACTAAACATTCACATACTGTAGGCTCCACTCACGTGAGTGACGTGTGATCCAAACTCATGTGAGTGTTTGGTTAAATATTTGATAAAATATTTTGTAACCCCCAACATTGTTCTATCTGGTAATGCTCCAAAATCATATTTAAAAAAAGAAAAGAAAAAGGTTCACATATATTGGACTAAATGGGTGAGTTTAAAATTTAAAAGTTTCTTTAATAGTAGACTTGAAATGACTGAATTAGACCTGATGTTTGGTCAAACAGAATTTAAGATGACAAATATATCCTTAATGTGTTATACAAACTTTGTCCGGCCAAATCTATGCTCACTTTTAGTATAAACAAAATATGAAAAATATTTGAGATTCCTAAAAATGTCTTAATTTAACAAACGATGATGTGACATACCCTCAATTATATTGGGCTCAACATCTTTACCACGTATCTAAAATTTTGAGTCCTTCCTAAATGACCAATAATGGAAGTGTTTAGAAATAACTTAACATGTCAAATGAATTCTTAATCTAAATTTTTTAAATTAACAATAAAAAATTATGTGATATAAAAAAACACTAATCAATATATCAATTTAAACACTTTTTAATAACTTAGGAGTCTATTTATACGATTTTAAAATTTAGATAATCAAAGTGATATTTTTTTAATAAGTTAAGGATTCTCCATGTAAATAACTCTTAAAAACAAAAGGGAACAAACAAAATGGAAGTACTATTTTCCTCATCAATCCTTCCGTTGTAATATGCTTTTCATTACAGCAACTCTAACTTTCTTTTTTTATTTGTGTATTTCAACACTATTTTTTATTTTATTTATTTATACACAAGCTGTTTAAAGAATCTCTTATAATTCTTCAAATATAGTTAATTTTGATTTTTTTTATTAGAATAACTATTGTAATAGTGAATCTATTAAAGTGATTAAAATATGATAATATTAACTATAATAACTAACAAATCTCAGTTAAATAATGTCTTGGAGATGCTCTTATACCAAAAAATAAAATAAAAAAGTAATATGCTTCACCAATGTCTAAAATACCCTTCACCCTCACAACCTTCACCTTTGAGCATCTCCAACAAACTAGCTATTTTTATTTTTTTTTAAAACTAAAATACTAGTGATTTTGGCTAGGGTGGCAATGGGGGTTAATGGGGTGGATATTAATTCTCCATCCCCATTCCCCTATAATTATTTTTTCCTATTCCCCATTCCCCATTTCCCATGGGTACTACCCTCTCCATCTCCTAATGGGTCTGGATATTCCCCAACCCATCTTGACCGCCCGTTTTTTTTTGTTTTTGTTTTTGTTTTTTTTTTTTAAATTTTAAGATTCACAACCAAAGGTAAATATAAATTCAATTTTTTTTTAATTTTTTTAATTTTTTTTTTAAGGTTCACAACTTTCTTTCTTTTTTTTTGGGATAAGATTCACAACCAAAGCTAAATATACATTCAATTTTTATTTTTTTTAAGGCTCACAGCTTCTTTTTTTTTTTTGGTAAGATTCACAACTAAAGCTAAATATATATTCAATTTTTTTTTTATTTATTTTTATTTGGTAAGATTCACAACCAAAACTAAATATATATTCAATCTTTTTTTTTTTTTTTTAAGGTTCACAACCATTTTTTTTTTAAATTCACAACCAAAGCTAAATATACATTCAATCTTATTTTATTTTATTTGGCTTAACAACAAAATCAAATATTGTCACATTATTCTTGTCAAATTTTATATATATCTAGAATTTTTAAAATTTATTTCAAAAAATTCAATCTTAACCAAAGCTAAATATACATTCAATTTTTTATTTATTTTTTTATTTTTTTTAAGATTCACAACCAAAGCTAAATATACATTCAATCTTATTTTATTTTATTTGACTCAACAACAAAATCAAATACACATTAATTAACATTGTCACATTATTATTGTCAAATTTTATGTATATCTAGAATTTTTAAAATTTATTTAGAAAAATTCTATTCTTACAAAAAAAAAATTACATCTTCTTTTTTAATTACATCTTCTTTTTTAATTTTTTTTTATAAAAATTTTATGTATCTCCTTCTCCTCTCTAATAATTGATCTTCGATAATCTGAAGGTGAGTTATTGCTCTCGTTTCCATCTTCTTCTTTTTCTTTTCTTTTTTTTTAAATTTTTATGTGCATTTATAGAATGAATTTTCTTGTTTCAATATCTTCTGCAATTTTTTTATCGGATTACTTTTTGATTTGATGGTAACCTTAGATTGAATTTTCCAATTTTTATCTTAACTAGTGATCACCTTAATTGAAATTTTGTACAATTTTGTCTTAAATTTTCATGTTTTGGTTATGATTAATTGCGCATTTTTGATCGATAGTCACAATCTTGTCACCGCTAGATTGTTGTCATCGCAAATCGCCGTTGTTGTAGTGAGAGGATGAGAGAGAGTGAGAATTAGAACTCTAATTGTGAATAGAGTAAGGATAGCAATGGATAACCTACCATGTGGGTATCCATGGAGACCCAACCCAAATACATGGGTTTTCCCTTTTTTCTTGTTCATCAGGTAGGGTAAGTGATGTTCTTTAAATCTCAACTGGGGATGGGTACCCACTAATTTCCCTATATTTTTTTTTGGGTACATCGAAAAATAATTTCTCCATAAGTTTTCACTACTCTGTTGACAATTAGAGTTCTAATTCTCACTCTCTCTCATCCTCTCATTACAGCAATGATGATTGCGATGACGACAATCTAGCAGTGACAAGATTGTGACTATCAATCAAAAACGCGCAATTAATCATAACCAAAACATGAAAATTAAAGACAAAAATGTGTAAAATTTTAATTAAGGTAATCGCTAGTTAAGATGAAAATTGAGAAATTCAATCTAAGGCTACCATCAAATCAGAGAGAAATCCAATAAAACAATTGCAGGAGATATTAAAACAAGAAAATTCATTCTATAAATGCAAATAAAAATTTTTTAAAAAGAAGAAGAAGAAGAAGAAGAAGAAGATGGAAACGAGAGCAATAACTCACCTTCAGATTATCGAAGATCAATTAATAGAGAGGAGAAGGAGATACATAAAATTAAAAATAAAAATAAAAAAGAAGATGAAATTTTTTTGTAAGAATAGAATTTTTCTAAATAAATTTAAAAAATTCTAGATATGCATAAAATTTGACAAGCATAATGTGACAATGTTAATTAATGTGTATTTGATTTTGTTGTTGAGCCAAATAAAATAAAATAAGATTGAAGAATGGATACAAAACAATAGCAAAACACAAGAAAAAAATAAATAAATAAATAAATAAAGATTGAATGTATATTTGGTTGTGAATCTTTAAAAAAAAAAATGGTTGTGAACCTGAAAAAAATAAATAAATAAATAAAAGAAAAAATATTGAATGTATATTTAGTTTTGGTTGTTAATCTTAAAAAAAAATAAAAATAAATAAATAAAAAATGGTTGTGAACCTGAATCAATAAATAAATAAATAAAAGAAAAAAAAATTGAATGTATATTTAGTTTTGGTTGTAAATCTTTAAAAAAAAACAAAAAAAAAAACATATAGGGAAATTAGTGGGTACCCATCCCCGACCAATCCCCTATGGATATTTAAAGAATATCACTTACCCTACCCAATGGATAAGAAAAAAATGGGAAAACCCATGTATTTGGGTTGGGTCTCTATAAATACCCACAGGATAGGTTATATCCATTGTCATCCTTAATTTTGGCATCTCCAACCATCACTAAATTTCAACTCTATTAAAATAGTTATCAAGTTAGCTATTTTAGTTTTGGGTAAATTACACTGATACCCCTTCAGGTTTCTGTTTAATATAGAATTCCCCCTCACGTTTGAAAAATTACATTTCCCTCTTTGAGATTTGTAATCTCTTCACAAATTGCTTCCTATATTGCTGATGTCATGCCCTAAAATTTTCTAAATAACCATTTTGTCATTTTTTTTTACCATTTATTCTTCTTATCATCATGACTACATTCTACAATTTTTCATCATTAAATTCTACATGAACATATTCTTATTGAATGATGATATACATATACAAATTTTATATAAAATTTTCAAACACAATGATATAGTTTAATGGTGACCTTTCACTTTAAAACAAAACACCCATAAATATAATTTATACTTATAACAATATCACTATCACAATATTTTTATGATATTTTTTGTATAAATTTTTATATATGAATATAATATTTCATTTTTATTTTCAACATCATTTTTCTTTCTCGTTTATTCACCTACATTTATTACAGTATTACCAAACACATTCATTCATATTTATCATAATATTACTAAATTTTTATATTTATATATATATATATATATATATATTTTTGTATTTGGTAAATTTAAACAAAAAAATTAAAAAATATTATACTTCTTAAGTATATATGAATGAGGTGTATCTAAGAAATAAAAAATTACTTAAAATATTTTTAAAAATTCAGTAAAAATAAAAAAAACACGAAAAATTAAAAAAAACATTATTTTTTTTGTGTGAGTTAAACCAAAGAATATGATGTTGAAATGACATGAACAAAATATCAATCACTACGCTTGGTTCCATTTTTTCAAAAATAGTTTTTAGAAAAATCTACTTTTTTGTTTTTCGTGTTTTTTTGTTTTTACTAAATTTTTTTAATATTTTAAGCATTTTTTTTTTACTTTTTAGACATGCCTAACATAATTATACCTAAAAAGTAAAAAATTTGTGAAAAAAACCTTTTAAATATTCACTAAATACTAAAAATATATTAAAAAAATACGAGAATTCTATACATTTTTTTGTATTTTTATGTATTTATTAATTTTTAAAAATATTTTTTCACAAATTTTTTTACTTTTTAGATACATCTAAGTAAGGTGCTTTTAAAAAAATAAATAAAATGTTTAAAATGTTAAAAATATTCACTAAAAACAAGAAAAACACGAATACCAAAAAACTTGCTCTGTTTGGTTTAGATTTCAAAACATATTTCCACCATTAATTTGAGTGTGGTATTTGGTTGCACCTTTCAAATTATAATTCTACACCCATTTCTCAAAACTCATTTTAAACTATAATTATTACTTTTCAAAACTCATAACCAAACACACAACTCAAAACTCTTTTCAAAACTCAAAAATAATTTAATTTTTATTTTAAATATTTTTTATTTTTTTATTTTAAATATTTTATTTTATTTTATAGGAATATTTTTAATATTTTAATTTTCATAAAAATATTTTAATATTTTAATTTTAATATTTTGATTTTCGGAATATTTTTAATATTCTTAATATTTTAATTTTCGGAATATTTTTAATATTTTAATTTTCTAAATAATTTTAAAATATTTTTAATTTTTATATAGGCCTAAAAAATAAATTGACAGAAAAATTAATTGACATAGAAGTTATTTGAAAAAAAAAATATTATTTGAAAAAAAAATTCAAAAAATTACTTAAAAACAATTAATTGAAAAAAAAATCATTTTTTTATTTGAGTATTTTAAAAATAGTTTGGTTATGACTGTTGATAAAAATACGAATATCGAGTTATGAGTTGTGTGTTTGATTATCAATTATAGGTTGAATTATGTTTTGAAAACTCATCACCAAACAAATTTTCTTATTTCACATGTCACATCAAACGTTCAAAACTCAATTCCACATATAATTCAAAACTCAATTCCACACTCTATTAAAAAACTGGCTCTGTTTGGAACCGTTTTCAAATTAGTTTTCTACGTAGTAGTTTGAGTGTGATGCTTGAATGGAGTTGTGGAATTAATTTTCCACAACTCTGCAGAAAGCTCTGTGTATTCTGTCAAATTGAGCGCGGTTTTCAAATTTTTTTTTTCGAAATTTGGCCTAACTGGTCATCCGGCCAGTTGACCGGAACAGTAATTTTTTTTTTTTTTTTGCAATTGATATGTTAATTTTTATATAATCGGAAAAAATATTTTCTAAAATTTTTAAAATTTTTTATGTGCTTTAAAATAATTTTGAGTTGTATGTTTAGTTATGAATTGTAAATTTTTGTATCAAATATCAAATGTCACATCAATAATTCCCCACTCAAATCAAAACTGTTTTCAAAACTATTTTCAAAACTCTTTGCTAAACAAATTTTCTACACTCATATCATAATTCCAAATCCCACAAACTCAAAATACAACTCATACTCTCAAATCATAATTACAAAACACAACCAAACGCAACCTATAACCAAACAAATTTTCTACACTCAAATCATAATTCCACAACTCACAAACTCAATGTCACAGCCCAAACCCGCCCCTATGGATTTAGCATCGCAACCGGCCAGTAATCCGTAATTACCGAAGGCCTGCTTAACAATCAAACAATATTACAGAGTACAGGGGCATGGCGGAAGCCAAAACAGTAAATAGACAATGTCCAATGAGCTGTGATAGTCTATATGCAAAAAGACTTTTCATATAGATTCACATTCAGAAACAACGCAGTATGTACAATATATACAATTATTCAGGACAGGGACTTAATCCCTAGTAGAACAGTACAGTACAGTAACATTCAGTCTATACAAGAGTTACATAAGAGATACAAAAAATAAGGAAACTAAACACCCCAAAAGCCTTGGCTTGACAGACTCGGAACCTCGCAGTGAGGCACAATGGTTGGCTTGGACAAAAGGGAGTCTAACCCACGCTCCTAGCTCCGGTCTGATGCCTGTACACCTACATATATATATAAGCAGTGAGCTAAAGCCCAGTGAATAACATAATGCGTAAAGAGGTTAAGAATGAATGTCCTTACAGTATTAAAAACAGTCAATTGGTTCAGTACATCAGTCATAACAATCATATATGGTACATCCAATAGCAGAACAGTACAGTAAACAGTAGGTCTTGAAAGACCGAACAGTCAATGATAGCCATCAGTAATGGTTCCAAACATGGGAACCGACAGAGATCTCTGTAACAATAGCAGTAGCAGTAGCAGTAACAGTAACAGTAGTTGCTATGGATGCCACAGTACAGTTTAGAATAGAGGACATACATTCATTCAGTTAACAGTATCAATTCAGAAACAGTACAGTCTAACCATTCAGAAGATATTCATATTTGAACATATCTTTACACAGTTGTTACTCATAGAGTTCTGGGCTATAATTAAGCTAGAGCGCATCCTCAGATGCCAACCCTACACAGTGTACAGGATGAACACACACTAAGTTCACATTTGGGAATCAAAGACTTAGTCCCTATTTAGACTCGGTGTGGTTCTACATCTATATCCTCATTAAAATGCCTTAAACTAAGCCTAAGAATGCCTAGGATGAAATGAGGATGCAAAGATGCACTTTAAAAGCATTTTCAAAAAACTGGGGTCCCGCTCGAGCGTCAGTTACTCCGCTCGAGCGTACATGTAGACAAAGGTTTCAGCTCGAACGTATACTTACCCGCTCGAGCGTACTGCAAAACAGTCAAAAGTGCTGGATGTGTGAAAATCATGCTCGATTGGGCGCTCAACACCCGCTCGAGCGTGAGACACAAGGCCCCGCTCGAGCTACTTCAAAACAGTAAAAAGTGCTGGGAGCACGAATTTCACACTCGAGCGCCAGTCACCCCGCTCGAGCGTGAGTTCAAAATCTGGAATTCCTAGATTTGAGCCTCAAGCTCAAATTCAACTTCAAATGTATCAAATTCGATTCCTTTGGGCCCATTTCCTAAAAAACACTTGTAAATACGTAGTATAACATGATTTAAAGCTCAATTTGTAAAATCAAGGCCCAAAGATAGTTCAAATAAATCCAATTCAAACCAATTTTCATGAACATAACTTAGATTGAACATGCATTCCAAGCTTCAATATATGCTCTAGTGAGCCAAATCTTCCAAAGACATGATAAATTCATAGTCTCTATTAAAAATATGAACATGCATGTGGCAAATTTATGAAGAACAACCTCAAGATGCAAGAGTATGCCATGCATGCAAAGATTAAGCTTCAATTCAACATTATAAGGCTCAATCTAGGCTTAGATCACTAAGGACACAAGAACCATGCATGAATCAATTTAAAAACAAGTTCAAGAAGGTGGATGTTCTACCTTAAGTCTTGTATGCAAGGTCTAGGAGCTCAATTTGCAATCTATACCTCAATTCTTCAAGTTCTTCAAGCCAATTCACAAAATCAAGTTCTTCAAGCCAATTCACAAAATCAAGTTAAAATCACTCCTATTCTCTCACTCTCTCACTCTAGTCGGTTGCGGCCTCTAAAATGGCTGAGGGAGAAATGTTATGTGATCAAGTGCAAGGCTCAAATGTGTTAGGTAGTGGGCCACTAGGATGGTAATATGGTAAATAGGGCAACTTATGTAATTTAGCTCATTTTAATCTAATTTAATCATACCAAATCACAATTCAGATAAATATGTCATAAAATCACATATATTACGATTAACACATATCACTAATCAATTTCAGATTCAGCCGCCGTTAAGGCCTTCAACTTGCAGTTTAAACATAAAACATGAACAGATAATTAAACAGTCAAACAGATAGACATGCATTTAAACTAGTACGTTCAATTAGTCAGTTCAGTATTTCAGTCGATTCAATTACTTATCATAATCAGTCATAGTTTAGCAGTAATCAGTAAGGTTATCAGTAATCAGTGGTGAGGATTATTACACTCAAAATACAACTCATACTCTCAAATCATATTTACAAAACTCTACCAAACGCAACCTTATGTATTTTGAGTTTGTGAGTTGTGGAATTATGATTTGAGTGTAGAAAACTTGTTTGGTTATAGTTTTTGAATAGAGTGTTGAATTGAGTGTGAAATTGAGTTTTGAAAGTTTGATTTGACATGTGAAGTAAGAAAGTTTGTTTGGTTATAAATTTTGGAAAGGATTTTCAAAACTTAATTAAAATTGTTATAACTCATAACAAAACACACTAATTTCACGGTATTCAAAATTCTGATCAACACGCATAATCAAACTCTTTTTAAAATTCAATTAAAAAAATTTATTATTAACAGAAAATAACATTAATCAATTTTTTAATTGAAAATACTACAAAGGAAATAATTTTTTTTCAAAATAAATATTCAAAAAATTTAAATCATAAATATTTAAATAATATAAAAAATTTAATAAGTAAAAAATTAAAATAAATATTCAAAAAATTTAAATCCTAAAAATTTAAATAATTTAAATATTCAAAAAATTTAAATAATTTAAAATGTTAATATTTTAAATTTAAAAACAACTCAAAACTCAAAACTCAAAACTCAAAACTCAAAACTCAAAACTCAAATCATAACCAAACACGTAAAACAAAACTCAATTAAGAAATTATTTTTAAAACTCATAACTAAACACATAACTCGAAACTTCATACTACTTTTACAACTCTACACTCAAATCGTACGGCCAACTAGAGAACAAAACTCAATTAAAAAAGTAACATATTTAAATATTTAAATATTTAAAATCTTAACAAAATTAAAATATTTTTTAAATATTTAAAATATTTAAAAAATTAGAATATTGATTTGAATTGAGTTTTGAAAAGAGTTTTGAATTATGTATTTGGTTATGAGTTTTGAAAATTAATGATTATGTTTTGAATTGAGTTTTGAGAAATAGGTGTAGAATTATGATTTGAAAGCTCAAAACAAACTGTACACTCAAATCAATGGGTGGAATTATAATTTGAGAGACTTACCAAATGAAGCTTAAGGAGCAAATATGTCATTTTAATCCGAAATGAAGATAAGTGTAATTTTTTAAACGTGATGGGGGAACTGTATTACACAAAAACATTAGAGAGTGTCAGTGTAATTTACCTTTTAATTTTTGTGATTTTGACTTAACAAATGTAATTGGTAGTTTTGATTAGTCAAACATTAAAAAAATAATATTTTTATTATTTTAAAGTTCCTTATGTTGAGTTTATAAAAGTTAATTTAAAATAAAAATAATATCCGAATAACATTGATAAAAAATAGAGAGTTTGTTAGAATATACATTGAAAAAATGTATAACTAAAATAGAAAAATTAACTTTTGAACTAAAATACAATAAAATTTTAAATAATTTAATAAAAATGCTCTAAAATAGAAAAATAAATTTTTCAACTAAAATATAACAAAATTTTAAATAATTTGACGGAGAAGCTCCTACACATTATGTAAAAGTTTGTTTGAGATATTTTAAATAAGTGTATTTTTAAAATTTTTACACTAAAAAGTTGAGGAAAAAAATATGGTTGTTTGGGTTAACTTTTTGACTTTTTATGGAAAAATGTGTATTAAAAAATTGTATAAATTAGTATGTAAGGAAAAATTAAAATTAGAAGTTGTGCAGCCGTACTTTTTGATTTTTTGATGAATAGTGATAACTTTTTAACTTTTTGAGTAATTTTTTGACTTTTTATTTTTTTGAGCACATGCCAAACTTGACCTAAATATAAGTGGTCAAAAAAGGGTAGAAAAGTAATCTTCAATGATGCAATACAAATAAATAGCATTGAGACATCAATTAGGCCCCGTTTGTTTCCAGAGATAGAATGGAGAGGATTGATAGTGAGGGGATTAATAGTGAGGAATTGTTAAATTATTTTTATATAAAATAATAAAACACATAAAAAAATATAAAAATTAAACATTAATATTTTAAAAAAAATTCCCAATATATAAAAAATAAAAATAAATAAAAAAAATTCTAATCCCCTCACTATTTTTCTAATACCATCTCTACCTCCTCACTATGAATCCCCTCCCCAAGGGTATTAGTAATACCAAGGTATTAGTAATACCCTCCTCATCTCTCAAAACAAACAAGGTGTTAGTAATACCAAGGTATTAGTTAGTCCCAAGGTATTAGTAGTCCCATGCCTATCTCTCAAAACAAACACCCCATATACTAGTCCCAAGGTATTAGTAATCCTAATCCCCTTGCTATATCCCTAAACAAACGGGGCCTTAGGGTTTAGGCTCAAAGAATGAATGAGGCTCCCAGCAGAGAGATTGGGATGTTTTTGAGGGTGGTTGCCCCTCTCTGCAACACAGAAGATGATCGGATCAAAGACCATCGGAGCCGATGATTTCACCTCCCAAATCAACAGCCCTCCTCACTCACTCACTCACTCACTCACTCTCTTTTGGTCTGTGTGTGTGTGTGTTTGCGAGTGGAAGTTTGGATCTTCTCCATCTTCTTCTCGCAGGAAATTCTATTTAAACCACAAACCTTTTTCCCTTTATATTTTCAAATCCCTCCGTAAATACCCAACCAAACACAGCGTAAAGAAATGAAAGAAGAAAAAGAAAATGTTTTGACAGTCCTTTCGATAGGGTTAGAGGCTGTTGATTGCAGCACAAAAACTCAACCCTCCGGAAGCGCTGTCTTCGGCGAATCAGAGGCTGTGACGATGTACTGTATTTTCTTCTGAGCACATGAGTCGGGACTGAGAACCCGACCCGTTTATTGGCGGGGTAACTCGGAGGCTCTGTGAGAAATAAAGAGAGAGATGGGTTACCATTTGATTCTTTCTCTCACGGGCAATTGTTGTTGCAGCCATGGCATTTTTATCTTTTAACTTTTGAGAAAGAAATTTTAAAATTTTACTATTTTATTGCCATATTATTTGAATAATTTGATATAGCAGAATAATTGTAGGCTGTAAACCGGTACACCATACCGAGAGGCCCGAGAGGCATGGTCAGCGCGCTCGCTGGCAAGACGAGCAGGTAGTTCACATACGTTTCGACTGGTGCTATGACTATGGACCACACGAAAATTAATTAGTTAATTGATATAAAAAGACAGAACAACCTGCTACTTTTCGGTTCGTACACGTGTGGTTGCCTCCTGCTCCCAAATTGAAACTGCCCATTTTAACAACGGTAGTGCTACGTAGCTCGAAATTCGTGGCTCAGAATTCGGTTTGACATCGATTTTTTTTTTTTTTTTTTTTTTCCGTCTTTTTGTTGCAGAACGAAGAAGGAGATGAAGAAGAAGGGAGAAGAAGAGAAGGAGAAGAAGGGAGAAGAGAAGGGAGGAGGAGGGGACGGGGCCATAAAAATTTGCTGGAGGATGAGGTGGGGCGAGGCGGTGGCGGAGCTTCCACCTGCGACGATCGGCGAGGAGCAAAGGTGCTGCGACGATGGCGGCGACGGTCTGAAGCTGCGACGATCGGCGGCGAGGAGACGGCGGTGGTGTTGCGCGACGATCTCCTCCCTCCGTTCTTCTTCTCCCTCATCTCCCTTCTCTTTCTCCTCTCCCTCTTTCGAGCCAATTCGAGCCTCCCCTGTCGAGCTACGGCTCATTTCCGTAAGATTTATATATATAGTTGATTTTATAGTAGAATATATATACATATATATATTTTTTGTGCTAGAAAAAGTGGATCAATCTTGTTAGTTATGTTGAGATTTGATTAGAAATTTTAACACATTTAAAAAATTTGAATGTTATTTTGTTTTGATATTGAACCAAGTTTACGGTGTATAAAAATTTATGGAACCAATACGGAACGGAGACCCAAATTATGGGTCTTCTTTTTCATAGTTTAAGCTGTTGAAACAGATTTATATATAGTTGATTTTATAGTAGAATATATATACATATATATATTTTTTGTGCTAGAAAAAGTGGGTCAATCTTGTTAGTTATGTTGAGATTTGATTAGAAATTTTAATAGAATCTGTTAAGTTATAATCTATAATCTATAATCTAATAATTTGTTAAGTTATAATCTATAATCTGTTTTAACAGCTACACCAAAAGGGACCTTTATGTATATCACATGGAAGAAGGTGGTGAATTCTTATAAATAACTGATTAGTAAAAATTCTAGATGTTGATGAATAAATTTATAATAATGAACTTATTAATATAATCAATAAATCGAAAAGTCTTATTAACAAATGTTATGGTAGTTCAGGTTTTATTTAAGATTTTTTGAACCAATAAATCTTATTTAATAAAATTGATAATATTATCAGTTTTTTTAAATTTTTAAAATTAAGAATATTATCAATTTTGTACAGTAATATTGTAGATGATTATTTCACTAATTGATGAAAAAATAGAGGATGAGATAAAACGTTTTTTTCTTTTATTTATTGATTTGATTCAAATATCTAATAAAATCGAGAATATTATTATTTTTTTTCAGTTTTAAAACTAAGCATATTATCAGTTTTTTCATTTTTAAAAGTTTTGTTTTCTTTAGAGTTTTGCACAAATGTTCAATTATCATACTTCTTTATAGATACAAAATTTTTAGTTTTGCACAAAAAAATGATTTAGTTTTTTTAATTTTGTCAAAAAAAATATTAGGCTCCATTTGGTAAGCAATTCAAATTATAATTCACATAATTTTTTTAAATTTTTTCAATTTGAAAGTTGATATTTTAAAGTTTTAAAAATCAAAATAAATGTCAAATCATCATATTCCTTTATAGGTAATCATAAATAATGAATAATCATTGTTTAAATGGCAATTCCGACTATTCAAAATTTAATGGAACTTGAAGGACTAAAAAATCTTAGGTAGGACTTAATGAAATATAATTTCATAAATTAAGCCTTATGTGTAAATATAAAAAAAAAAGAAAAAGTATTTCTATGTGAAAATTTCACTTCAGATGTAGTTTTGAAAATTAATTATAAATAAGTGGTAAATTTTATTAATATTAATAATTAAAAAATAAAAGTCATAAATGTGTAATTTTTCCTATTTATATCCCAATTTACTTAGAAAATTTAGCCAAAATCCTTCCATTGGACCTTTATTTGGTGAAAAAGACAGCATAATTTATTTTGTTTCATAAACTCCCTAAGGAGAAAATACATAATTGAGTAAAGATAAAGTAAAATATCTTTCTTTTTTTTTTTCCTTGGACAATATTACCAGAGTAACAAGTTACTATGAACCAGAGTAATATATTACTATCAAACAGAGTAATATGTTATTGTGAGACAGAATAATATGTTACTGTCAAACAGAATAACTATCAAACAAAGTAACATATATATATATATATATATATTTTTTTTGATTGGCCAATGTTAGTTGTTAGGTTAGTTTCTATGGGAGAAAATCTCTCCACTCTTGGCAAAGCAACCTCCTTGGGATTAAGCCCTAAGGAAAGCATGGTGGCCAACTAGGATAGGCCTAGTTGGTTCAGAGTAATATGTTATTGTTACTGTTTATATCAATTTCGACAATAATAATAATAATAATAATAATAATAAATTTTTTTAAAGAATTTCATAATCAATATGGATCATATTTGATAGATCTTGATGAAAGGATTTTAAAAATACTAATTTTATTAAAAATTGACATTCATATAAAAAGTTATATTATTTTAAAGTTTAATATTGTAATAATAGTGGTATGTGTTGGGATTTTCAAGAAAAACTTTTTATGCTTGTTTTTAATGCATTAAAATTTTGTTATGAGGAAATTTTGACCAAATTCCCCAATTTACTCTGTTCATTTATGAAATATTAATAGGGTGAAATACTAATAAATCTAAAAATGTGATTTTTTGAATTGTTTAATTCTCTATTTTTTTCATGAACTCAAAGGTCCTATTAAAATGAAAATTACATAAAATAGTAGTTACTTACACATTTGGGTTTAATTTTTGATGGATAAAAGTGAATTTTTTCAAATGCAAAATTACACATTTGGATAATTCGCACTATAGAGGTTTTGGATTTTCTCTCATTCTAGAACAAATCTCACATTACAAATAAGAACGTAACACTCTAATACAATACTCCAATATAGCACATTAGGAGGTTGTTTAGGATGATCTAAATAAATATACATTTTAACTTTTTACGAAAAGATATTCAAAAATGTAGAAAGGTGATGTGACTCAAAAAGATAAAAAAGATAAAAATGTGCCCTAATATAGGGGATGCCAAACAACTCTTAAAAAACTCCTTAGTATAATTTTTCTAAACGTAACACTCCAATCAATATAATCCCAAATGTAACACTCCAACGTAACATACAAAAACACTAAAAAAACTCTTATTGTACTTTTTTCAAATGTAACACTCACAGTTTGAAATTATAGATTTGTCAAAAGTTTACTAACAAATTTTTTTTACTCTTTCTAGAATGGGTTGAAGAATCCTACATCTTTTATTGGAGTGTTACGCTTTAAAAAAAAATACATTTAGAAGTTTTTTTGTGTGTTGCATTGGAGTGTTACATTTGAGTATTAAATTGAAGTGTTATAGTTTGAAATTATACATTTGTCCAAAACTTACTAAGGAGTTTTTGTACTCCTTTTGAAATATTTGAAAAATCTCAAATCCTTTTGGATTGTTTAAAAAATCCCATATTTCAAGTCATTTTTATACTCCTTTTGGAATGTCTAAAAAATCTCACATTTCATGTCATTCCAAATAAAAAAGATTATCATATAAAAATCCATCACAAATTTTATTCTCATAGGTTGTGTGTCTTACTGTAACATCACCTGGGGGCACATGTACGTGCTAAATAGTTTGGACCCTCAATTTCTTTGATCTAGTCTCACGAGGGTAATATGAAACATAGACGAGAGTCCAAATCCGACAACTTTTTATAAAAAATCCATTTTATTGCCAAAAATAGTTTGCGTTATCAGATCTCATAGTCGCCACCTAATATTTTGGGAAATTAAGAAACCCTTGACTCGTGCTAAGGCTCCTGTTTGTCGTAACCAAAGATGTCTCAGTTCGGAACCTTAGATATGAAAATGGAAGGTCTTTAATTGAGCACTCCTGCTCATGTAACGCCCCGAAAATAATCCTGACATGTAAAATACATCAAACCACATTCATTAATTAAATGATGATAATCCTTCCATCTTTACATAGTTAATAAACGAGTTTACACAAAAGTTTCACATGCGAATTATACATTCATTGGTAAGAAAATGCTTGAATCTATAGCATGTGAAGCATATAGTCTCAAAATAAATAAAATGCCCTTATGGGTTACAACTTCCAAGGCTTAAGCCCAGTTACACAAAAGTGGCCTCTCGGATCCATACAAAAATAGCCCTTGGCTAGCAATTAATTCGTGACAAAATAGAGCTATATACTCTTCACAAATTATCCACGCCCTCAACTTGGAGGGATCACCACGTCCTTTCCTGCACCAAAATCCCATAGGGGTGAGCATAAAGTCCAGTAGAGAATTCTTACAAAGTATATACAATTATGTAAACTCTCAATGTAAAAATGCAAATGTCAATGCCCTTTTAAAGAAAATTTAATTTCATGTTATTCTTAATGATCTTCATGTTTCAATAAAAGTTTGCAATCTCAACAATTTCCGAAACTTCTAATTTTAATCAATAGGGGCTGTAAATATGACTCAGGTAATCCCTAGGTTTTGCTCATATGTCCAAAAATCTCCAAATTTCTAGGGTTCTATATCAAAAATAAAACATTTTCCCCATTTCTTGGTGAAACCCCATCCAAAAACATCTTTCTAGATTTTATAAGATGAAGCCCTCAAGGATTGATTTAGAAACTTTTGAAAGTTTAAAACCCTCCTTTAAAAAAAAAATCTCTACATTCTTGAGCCACAAACCCAACTCTCAAAATAAATTCAAAAGAAACATAAAATCAACATTTAATCTTGCAAAACATGTATATATAACCCAAGAATGTCCCTACCTCAATGTTTGATGAAGAGGAGAAGATGAAACCCTAGGATCAAGTGGTGTAGAAATCCGATCTCTACCGTACACAACGTAGTTCTAGAGGTGTTCTTCCACTTTGATGAAGGATCTTGGACCAAAATGTGTTTGGGTGCAGAGAAATCAAAGATATTATGGGGTTTTTGGTGAGAAATGTAGAGAGAAGTGAGAGAGGTGTATTTTTAGAGAGAGAGAGGTGTATCAAAAGTGATATACACAGCCAAAAAGAGGGGGAATAAACAGAGCGTTGGATTTGGGTCTTTCCCATACGTGCGGAGCCCACTCCCGCACGTGCGGCGAGTGTCTCCTGCACGTGCGGCTCTCACTCGCGTACGTGCAGCACATCCCCGCACCTCCTTCATGCACGTGCATTTATTTTAGTATGCACTGCCTAGCCTTCCTTGCTCCTCGCACGTGCGACCTAGGGCCCCATACGTGTGGCCTTGGCCTAGCAACCCAGAATTTTAGGTTCAACCTTCGGGCATTCCAGACTCAACCGTGCACCCTCCAGAACAAGTGAAATTCAACACCGAACGAAAACAAGAACAAGAACTTTATTTTGAGAACTATTTCTGGACGTTTCAAACCCAACGAGAGCAAAAGGAGAACGGAGCAAAGAAAAAAAAAGACTTGGTCGTCACAGCTCACCCGATCAAAGATTGGCTTCTATTAAATCATGATATGAGTTTTATTTACTTTATATGTTCATATTCCAATTTATTTAATAAATCCTAAAATTTACTATATGAAAGTAAACAAGTATAGATCGTGTCATTCATTTTGGAACAACTTGATTTCAAGTGTTTTGAAAGAGTTTTAAGAATGTGCAACTCAATAGAAATTAAGTTTACAAACATGAAAATCGATATTATTCCAAATTAAACAATACAACCTCCATCCACTGGCATTCATAGAGATATATCAAACAAGTAAGTAGTTATGGTAGGATACTTAAACATAGTAAGAAAAACACATACAAGCGGGATGCAAAGCATAAAAATTTATATATTTACTGATGTCCCGCGAACAATTACAAAACAAAGTTAGTAACATATGCATGATCTTATATACAAAATCCTAATGTAATTCACTCATGAAATGTAACTAAAGATTCGGCTTCTAACATATGACATGTGAATCATCTCAAGAATATGAGGTAGCGCACATAATTACATAGAAATTGATTAAATCCATAAATGCAAATTTAGCCGAATCAAGATGCATGAAATATAGATACAAAGCATGGATATGATATATATTTACAAATAAGAAAAACAAGTAAAAGAACGGGATAGAAAGAAGCGGGGCAGGCAGGGAAATTATTACAACACTTGAATAATTATATATCCAAATAAGGGAGGAGAGGAAGAAAATATTACAACAAAATAAAATCTCACAAATCTCTCAACTTAAAAGAAAGACAGAAACTTCATGTGCCTCGGAGATCGCCAGAAACTGATTTGCTTATCATTGGAAGACTGCTTTGTTCTGTCCCAGAAGAAGTTGGCCGGCGGGCCAATTAGGCCTGGCAAAACCTGTTTTGTTGCCACTCCGAAACAGAACAAAGAAGGGATATGTAGGTAGCTCAACTAACCACTTCTAGCTAGATTACAACAGTTTATAATATGCAATCAAAGTCAGAAAATTAATATAAGAAAGAAAGTACAAGAAAATGAAAAAGATTGAAAATTCACCTTCCAAAAAAAGGATGAATTTCTTGATTTCCAAACTTTTTTTTGATCACCCTCAAGGTTGTGAATTATGTTCTTAATCCTTAATTCGAAAACTTGAAATTTTAGCTATAATGGTGTTTTGGGATTATTTAACAATATGTGTGGTGGAAAATGGTTAACTCACTCATTTTCTCAAACTTGGCAAAGATTACTCTTTCTTTAATCAAAGCTCTAGAATTTGATTATAATCAGTTTCTCGATGGTTTTGGTAATGAAAGATGAGCCATAATAACAGTGTGTAGGTACAAGAATGAAAGTTTTGGCCAACTCTCAATTCAAGCTAGACTTTGTCTTCTATCTCATTCTTTTTACCCCTTTCAACAATCTGATCTCTTGTGTAGGCAATGGTGGAAGACTTAGTCAAAAAGATGGTGGGAGATAAGTGGAAGTGTGATGACCCCACCCTGTATAACGATTAGCACATAATTAATTAAGGAGATTGAATATTAATTGCCAATTACTCTAATTTAATCTGGGACTTATGAAAATTATGAAGACTAATTTGCATATGATCCTATTGAGGATTTATTTTGGGCTTAGAAATTGAAAGCCTAAATGGCTCAAGAGATTATAATTGGTGAATTGAATTATTTTAATTTTGAATATTGGACAATATGAGAGTTTAATTAAATATTCGATTCAGATTAGTAAAATAGATTTTATTAATTAGGTCCGAATTGGAGTTAATTAAGTTATACGAATTAGGAATTAAGATTATTATGAATTAAACTTATTTATGAAGTGTTCAATTGAATATGTAATTTATTGATGGAGATTTTAGGTCTAATCTGAAATTGAAGGCCGTAATGATGTGAGAACCAAAATTGAGAATAGAAATAAGTTTAATTTAATATTTGGAGCATTGTGGGAGTTTGATTAAAAATCTGATTCAGATTGATAAATTTAATATAATTAATTAGGCTTTAATGGAAATTAAATTAGACTAATTAAATTATGTGGGATTTGTGATTAGGCATGATTAATTTAATTACGTGTTAATCAAGATTTATTTAGATTAAGTGTTGCCTAATCAAGTTAATTTTAATCATAAATTGAATGGTGTAAAATTTGAGGGTGTATGTGGGTGTGTGTGCAGATAAATTTTGTGTGTGCAGAGAAATCCTGTGTATGTGTGTGCATGTAAGTATTGAGATGAACTTCAAAGAAGTGTGCACGTGTGGTTGTGAGGTATCAAGAGGTGTAGTGTATGTTTGTGTATGTATGCTAGTGAACTCTTGAATTTTCATTTGGGCTCAAAACATTTTGTAAAGAGAGAAAGAGAAAGCACCGAAAGAGAGAGTGAGGGAGTGAGATATAGAGAGAGTTCAAATCAGCTCTTACTTGCTGGAAATGGAGAAGAAAAATTAAGGAAGAATAAGGAAAAAGGAAAGAAAAGAAAGAAGACTCAAAAATTTGTGAAGAGATCCAATCATTCAACAACTCTAGGTAAGATTTCTAACTCCAATCTTGTAGTAAATCCTCCCCTACCTTTCAAACCAAGAAAAAATAGAATCTAATTGTATGTAATTTTGAATGTAATGAAAAGAAAAATTATGTTCAAGAATTAAGAAATTAATTTAAGAAATTTACTAATTGAGTTTAATTTGTGTTGTTTTTCATGAATTTGGACTCCATCTTTACATGCATCATGAATTTGGAAGGAATTTAAGTCATTCAATTTTATATTGTGAAAAAGAGAAAGAAAAAGTTGTGAAAACATTGAGTTCATGAAAAGGGTTTAATCATGGAAATTATTTTCATGTTTTGATAAAATTTTGCATGAGTTTTGAACATGAAATTGGGTTTTAAAAGCTTAATTTATGTTTTAGAATTTATGAGTATGAAACTAGGTCTTATTTTTACATGCATGTAATTTGGAGAAATTAAAGAATTAATTCATGAACATGGTTAAGGTTAATAAATATGGAAATAATTGCAAGAATTCTTCAATTGAGCTTGGGTTTAAAAACCTTGATATATATGAGATGTAAATTTACATGCACAATGAAGTTTTTAAGAATTGAGCCATACAATTTCATATTTTGAAGAGAAGATGGAAGAATTTTATAAAAATCAAGTGTATGGAAATATGGGATTAATCCCAAAGTTAGACAGGGTTTTGATTTTTATTATGAAAAATAGAAATTGGTTTAACTGTGAATTTTAATCCATGCATGTAATCTAATTTAGAAGTTTTATTCAAAATTTAAATATGTTATGGAACATCTATGATTATGAATTAAGTTTTGGGTGTCATATGAAAACATTCTATACCACACGCATGCAAATCAATTGAGAGAGAGACTTGCATGGAAATTTGAATTTTAGATCTTACACTTGCATGGGTTATACATTTATATAACAAAGAGAGGGTTTGATTTCTTCATGACAATTTGAGGTTGTTTTAAACCCATGTATTTTTGTTTGAAGCTAGAACTTGTGAATTCAAGTGTTTTTGAAGAATTTTTGGGACTTATAATGTATGGAATGAAGTTGTATTGATACAAATGTGAGCTGCAAATTTGAACAGAATTTAGGACAGTTTTTCACCCGCCGCCGCACGTGCGGCTTGGAGCCCGCACATGCGGAAAACAAGGCAGTGTGAGCAAGCATTCTTCTTAAATTGCAGGTGTGGGAGGCACGTGTCCGCACGTGCGGCAAGAACCCCCGTATGTGTGGCTGTAAGGGGCAATCCCGGTTTTGTTTTTCGCCCCATTTTATCACCTTCCGGGCCCCCGTTTGTATGATTTAAACGCGTTTCTCATATGTATTACATTTCATGAACACCAAGAAAGTGTAGAACAAATGATAGAAGCGAACGAGTAAACAATGAATGAAAACTGATCAAGCAAACAACGAATTGGTTGAACGAGTGGATTATGTATTGAGTTGTTGTGCTTGAACTTGTTTGTTGTTTAGGTTGAACGCCGCATCGTTAGTGCATTGTAACACGTGTTTCAAGGAGCCCACTAGGAGTAACAATGTTGTAAAGCTGTGTTCAATTATGATTATTTTCTAAATGATTAATTGTACTGCTTTCAGAAATGATACTGTGTACTAAATGAATATTTGTCCTATTTTTTGAACTGTACTCGTGGCATCCTTAGCAACTGACTGTTACAGCTACAGCTACTGCTACTATTATTGAGATCTCTGTCAGTTCCAATGTTGGAACTACTGTTTACTGTTTGATGGCCATCAATTGATTGTTCGGTCTTCTAAGACCTATTGTACTGTACTACTATTGGATGTACCACGTATGACTGCTATGATTTCTAAATGACTGATATGACATGAAATATGAGACATTGATTGAATAACTGATCTACAGATGTAATTGACTGTTTTAATTACTAAAAAGACATTCATTCTTAACCCCTTTACACATTTGTTATTCATTGGGCTTTAGCTCACAGTTTATTATATATGTAGGTGGTCAGGCATCGGAGCAAAGTTAATAGCGTCGACCTGAACCCGTTTTGTCAAGCCAACCTATTGTGCCTCACTGCGAGGTTCCGAACCGTTAATGTCAAGGCTTGTTTTTTGGTGCTCTCATATGAAGTCAAGTGAATGTTGTATAAGTCGTTTTGGCTTTGGGATTTAATTCCCTAACATCTATTTTATTTTATTTTTGTATATAACGTCTTATGGACTTAAGTATTTATGCATGTATCAGTATATGAAACTTGTGTTACTCATTTAAGTCCCCACAGCTCTTTGGACATTCTATTTTAATATTTACAGGCTTCTGCCGGCCCCTTTATTCTACAATTGTTATTACTGGCCCTTTGGTAATCACGGATTATTGGCTAGTCACGATGTTAAACCTTTAGGGGCGGGTTTAGGTCGTGACAGGAAGACAACAATGGAGGACAAACCATAATGGAAAATAAAGAGAGATGATGGGTTATTTCTGTAACTTTCTCTTTTTTAAAGGGGCAATCCCTTTAAGCAATGGAGGTTGAGTGTGTATGTATTTCGTGCATTAGTGTATCAAAAGTATCTAATGTGGCATGTCCTACATGCATTAAACAAGAATTATGCTGAAATCGCCCTATTCCTGGACAAATTAGTCTGCTAGCCAATTAGCTGGCCGGCCAAAAAGTTGGATGGCCAACCAATGAATTAGTTGGTTGGCTAGGCAGCAAAAATATTGGCCTTAGCTTGACTATTTTACACAAAACAGAATCCTTTCCTCCTATTTCCACTTTGTTCTTTGCTTATTTCCTAAGAAAATATTTTATTTCAAAGTTTAAAAATGAGCCTCAGTACACTACGGAAATGCTCAGAACAAAGTGTGGAAAGAAAGATTCAAAGAGTGTTTTGAATGGGATTTAAACACTTGGCCAAAACAGGCTTAGGGTTGGGAATAAAGTTTGAATTCCATCTTTCTTACTGAGGATGTTATGAGAAACGCGTTCTTGTTTTTATCATCGAGTAATAAAAAAAAAAAATGCCTTTGCTCGAGCGAGGATTCTTGCGCTCGAGCGAGGATTTAGGGTCTTCAGGTTTCTTTCCAGACGCAGCTTTCGCTCGAACGAGCTCTCTTGCGCTTGAGCGAGCCCTGTGTTATTTGTTTCTTCGCTCGAACGAGACTTTTTGCGCTCGAGCGTGCGTCTGCGTCTCTGTGAGACCTGAAGGTGGGTGTTCTTCGCTCGAGCGAGAGTTCTTGCGCTCGAGCAAGCCTTGTGGAATTGTTTCTTCGGTCGAGCAAGACTTCTTGCGTTCGAGCGTGCGTCTGCGTTGTGGCAGACCTGAAGCTTTGCATTGTGCGCTCGTGTAACAAGCCCGCGGGGGACCTCGCTACAGCTCGGACTCGATTTTGTTGTCACGGTTCTAAATCTGAACCAAAGAATCCAAATCCGGCAAATCGTTTTGAGAAAACAGATTTTTGAAAGAAGTGCCAAACATAGACTGCTTTGCCAGATACAGAGTCGGCGACGCTTCTTGTGCTTGAGCGAGGTCTTCTGTTGTATTTGGTCGCTTGACCGACAACTCCTTCACTTGAGCGAGCCTCGCATATATTAGTTTGCAACAGAGATGAATTACACCATTTTTGACCTTCTCCTTTCTTCAAAACCGTAGATCGACGGCTCCTCTCTCTAAAATACTCCTTCTCTATACAAATACTCCATGTTCTAGGGGCTTTCTACCCTACTTCCTTTGTAAAAAAGGCTAGAGTTTTGCGTGGGCTTCCTTTTGATATGAAAAAAAAGTTGGGATTTGGAGCATCTTTGGGTTTCTCTCTTCTTCTTCTTTGAGCTCCTAACTTTGAGGTAGGGATATTTTACTCTCTTATATGGGTTTTAACATAGATATTGTCATCTTGAATAAATTGTGGGATTTGGGAAGGTTTTTGGTAAATTTTGGGTTGGTTCCTATTTATGAAAGAGGGTTTTTCATATGGGTTTCCATATGAGTTTACAAAATAAGTATGGGACTTGTGCATGAGGTTCTCTAATATTGAAGTGGTGGAAATTTAGACTCATGGTTTGGCATTTTAGAACTTGGGGGAAATTTTCCCTAGATTGGGTTAAATTAAATTAATTCGCGTAAATAATGAAATTGATGTAAGAAAGGTGAAATTGGAAGGATTTGTAATTAAATGGTGCAGTTGAAATGATAAATCACTCACCTATGGAAAAGTTGATAAATTATCAATTGATAGATTTATTTATCTATTTAGAAATATCTGTTTTGGGCTATCGGTGGAGGATAACTATGATTGTTGTAGAAAATGCATGATGATTAGGTGAATTGAAACTAATTAATTGGATTATGTCATTGAATATGACGATTGGATTAAACCATTGAATATGTGATTTGTTTGGTCATTGTATATGACAACGTGTTTAAATACATTGTATATGTATCTTTGTTTGGGAGGAGATAGGGGATGTACTCCATTGTGTGGGAGGTGATAGGGGATGGACTCCATTGATAATTAAGTTGGCTGGAGTGTCCAGGGTGAAAGTCCTGAAATCTTTTATATATATATGGATGTCGGTCCCCTCGGACTTGGTTCCATAAAATGGAAAGATATGGAAGTGTTAAAGTGATGAATGTGTTGAATTGTGAACCATTGAGTTATAGTCTCATATTGGTTGTTTTGATAATAATGAACTCGATTAATTAATTTGCTCGACATGGGAAAAATGGAAATGAAAAGACGTGTTGACTGTCTATATTAACTGATCTTGAAAAGAATACTTACTGGTTAAGAAGGTTGCAACTTTATCTGATGCTCATGTCTTAGTTAATTCTCATATCATGTTTAGCATATCTCTGTTGGGCTTTGGCTCACCCTACTTGGGACACCATTTTCAGGTACAGGTGATATGCCACCTCCAAGGACTTAGCTTGGGAGATTTAGGGGTTGAAGGCTCCGTTTTGTTATTATTTTGTATTTAAATGTAAATCCAAGCCGAGGGCTTTGTATGTAAAAGAGTTAGGACTCCTCTTTTGTTGTAACCAAGTGATGACTTGGAAAGCTGTAAGTCCGTTGGGCATTTATTTCGTTGCTAACATGTAATATCTTTTGTAAAAAAGACTCTGATGAATGAAAATATAACATTTCTTTTATGTTTAAGGATCTTATGAATGATTAACTTATATTGCATTTTGAGGGCGTTACAAATATTTTTGTGTGCGTTTATGGTTAGTCTGTCTAGACTTATAATTAATTGATAATTTATATTATGGCTAGTAAAGCAGTCAGTCAAGAACTCAGTAAAACTGAAAAATTGAATGGTAGTAATTTTTCTACTTGGAAATGTTGTATCCGTCACATTCTTTTCCAAGACAAGGTTGAGTATGTGATTGATATTGATGTACCGGATCCACCTCCTGAAAATTGTACTGCTGCTAATAGGAGAATGTATGAAAAATTTCTTCAAGATGATAGGATTGCTAAAGACATCATGCTCACTTTCATGGAACCAGATATTGAAATTTTATTTGAAGATCATGTGCATGCTAAACCCATGTTTGATGCTGTTAATGATGCTCATCGCGCTTCATCTGAATCATATGTTCAATTGTTAATTGAAAGATTTAATGGGACTTCAATGAAGGCAGATGGGAGTGTAATTGAACATGTTAATAAGTTATTTGTCATTGCTAAAGAACTAGCGGCTTTAGGGAACCCTATTCCTGATAGAATGCAAATGTCCACAATTTTACATAGTTTACCTGATTCTTGGGAGCCTGTCTTTGTTGCTCTTAATTTTTTTTCAACTCCCGTGACCATGAAAAATTTACCTATTTTATTAGGAGTATAGACTGAAAGAAGAGCCAAAAAGAAAACCACTAAATCTTTTTTAATCGTTACCTCTACTGGTCCATCTGAGCCACCACAATTTGAAAAGGAAAAATTCTCTACTTTTTCCTCAGAAGCTTCAAATTTTGGAAAGAAAAATTTTTCTAAGAATTTTAAAGGAAAAGGTAAAAAGTTTAAAACTAGTGGCAATAATAATAGTGGCTATAACAAATGGAACAAAGGAGTTTGTTTCTATTGTGGAAACCCTGGACATCATCAAGTTGATTGTTGTGTGAATAAAAGAAGAAGAAACCTTATTCTGGAAGCTCCAAAGATATTGTTTGTGTTGTGACCAAATCTCTTTTGGCTGATTCTGACATTGGAGCTTGGTGGGTGGATTCTGTTTCTTCTCGCCATGTGGCAAAGACTAGAGAGTCTTTTGTGGAGTTAAGAGAGGTGAAAATCGGTGATCATCGAATATACGTGGGAAATAACAGTTACTGTGATGTTGTTGGTATTGGAACTGTAAAGATCATGATACTTGGGCAAAGAAACCTCTACTTGACTGACATATTATATTCACCCACCATGAGGCACAACCTTATCTCAGTCCCTCATTTGGATGAAAAGGGTTTTGAGGTGCGCTTCTATTCTGGAAAAGTGTTTGTTGGAAAACATGGTAGGATTCTTATGTGGGGTAGTTAGGTTGATGGTTTATATCACTTGAACGTGGTTTCTAGTGTTAACAATAATGCATTTGCTAGTTCTTTTGCTTATATTGATTCTTCTTTGTATATTGATGATCCTTATATTTGGCATTTAAGATTAGGACATATAAACAAAAATAAAATGAAAAAACTGATAAATATGGAATTAATTCCCAAAATAAATATAGATTTTTCTATTTGTGAATCATGTTTATCCGGAAAAATGACTAGATTACCTTTCCCTAAAGGACAAAGAGCAAGTGAATTATTAGCTATAATACATTCAGATGTTTGTGGACCATTAAATATTAAAACACATAGAGGCATGGAGTATTTGTTAACGTTTATTGATGATTACTCTAGACATGGTTATTTATATTTAATGCATAAAAAATTTGAAGTAGTTGAAAAATTTCAGGAATATAAAAAGGAAGTTGAAAAACAATTAGGAAGAGACATTAAAATGTTTAGGTCTGATCGGGGTGGTGAATATATATCAAATTTATTTGGTGCATTTTTTAAAGATAATGGAATTATACATCAAACCACTATGAGTTATACATCACAACAAAATGGCATTGCCGAACGCCATAACAGAACATTATAAGATATGGTTAGATCCATGTTAAATCATTCTTTACTTGGATCAGAATTTTGGGGGGAAGCTATTGTTACTGCAATGTATTTATTAAATTTAGTTCCTACAAAAATTATTGATAAAACTTCACATGAATTATGGACTGGTAGAAAACTTATTTTGGATAACTTAAAAGTTTGGGGTTCTTCTGCTCATATATTAATTCCAGCTCAACAAAGAGACAAACTAGATAGTAAAACTATCAAAGGAAGTTTTATAGGATATCCCGATAATTCAAAAGGTTATAGATTTGTTATTCATCATAGTGATGGTACTATTAGTGTACTGGAAAGTAGAGATGCAAGATTTTTAGAAGAGGCAATTGACACAAGAAATTCTACAAAGGTAGTAGAATTATTTGAGATTCCTAGAGAAAAAGAAATTTTAAATGATAATGTTATTAGAACACCTAATATAGAAATCATTTCAAAACCAATGGATACATTTCATGATACTATTGGAAAAATTCAAAGAGAA
Organism: Camellia sinensis; assembly: GCF_004153795.1. Taxonomy (NCBI): domain Eukaryota; kingdom Viridiplantae; phylum Streptophyta; class Magnoliopsida; order Ericales; family Theaceae; genus Camellia; species Camellia sinensis. Next base: position 2,421,065 of record NW_021025289.1, read on the forward strand.
AGAAACCGATCCATAAGGTTAAAAGTCTATCTTACATTTATTAGTGAAGAAAATAATGATGATCCTTTAACCGTCAAAGAAACTTTATCGTCCTGATTCGAACAAATGGGTAGAAGCAATTGAAGATGAATTAGATTCTATAATTAAAAATAATGTGTGGGAATTAGTGGATTTACCTAAAGGTAGAAAACCAATTGGGAATAAATGGATTTTAAAAAGAAAATGTAAATCTAATGGTACTATTGATAAATATAAGGCAAGATTAGTGGCTAAAGATTTCACACAAAAACCAGGAATAGACTATGAGGAAACATATTCTCCGGTTGCTAAGTTCACTTCAATAAGGATTTTAATGTCAATTGTAGCTTCATTAGATTTAGAATTATTTCAAATGGATGTTAAAACGACATTTTTGAATGGAGAATTAAAAGAAGAAATTTATATGGTACATGTACGGGAAAGAAATATACCTTCTCGTATAATCCTATTGATCAAGATTGCGCTCCTCCGTATGACGTCGCTTTACTCCCTGAAAACACAAACGTGAGCTAGCCGGCGGGTGTGTGCCGGATACCTCTCCGATGCCTAAGTCAGCAGAAATAGACAAATAGACAAAAGCTCTGTGTATTCGGGAATCAAGGTTATGTTACCTCTCCGTAGGTGATGTTGTGAGCTTTTATAGGTTCTGCGTGGCACAATCCTAGTAGGACTATTACTCCTCTATGTAGAGTCCTCCTAGGAGTCATACTCCTGAAAGATAATTCTTATCCTTCAACACCCCCCTCACTGCTTAAGCCAAGTGAGATGGCTTTACCATGGTTGGATGTCAATATGACCGAGGTAAGCTTGGCTATGCTGAGCAGCAGGGTAGACCGAACTATATCTAGTTTGGTTCTTCCTTTCACTGCCCTTACCTCAGTTCCTCTTGTACAAACCGTGGTACGCTTAGACCGAGCTAGCAAATAGCAAGGTCCTGACTGAGCTAACCATACTACGCTATGACCGGGCTAACTTTGATTATGGTGACCAGTGTTGACTGCAAAGCTTCCTTAGACCGGACTAACTTCAAGGCTCTTTCGGACCGGGATAAGAAGAGGGCTCTCTGGGACCGGGCTAACTACAAGCCCCTTTCATCCAGCCCTTCTTACTGTGGCCCAAAGAATGGCCCATTTACCCAACTCGGCCCAATTAATGTATAAATTACCCTCTCAATTGCCCCTTAATTCCATCTGCGCAGCATGATAAGGATTTACCTGTTTCATCAGCCGAGCTAAAAAACTTTAGCCTTTCCAGCTAAGCTAAAATTCTTTAGCCTTTCCAGCCGAGCTCTACCTGTCTGGTCAAAACGTCTCTTCAATCATAGCAACTGAATCGTTTCTCATTCTAATGACAAGTGGCATGCTCCGATTGGCCCAAGGCAGTTGTCGCACCGTCTTCGTACCTCGTGAATTTTGAACAGTCCTGCCTTTTTCCTTCCCTTTTCACAAAATCAAACCTTTTGTTTTGAAACCCTTCATTTTCACTATTCATTCTCTTTCTCTCTCGCTTGAGCTTCTGCTTCCCCATTTCTTCACTACATAAGCCCGTGTTCTTGCTGCCGTTGCTCTCATCTTCAAACTCTTCAACTTGAACTGGTGAGTGGCTCGAATCCTCTTCTTTTTTGTTATTTTCGCACTTTGTTTTGCAACATATAGCATGTTTTATTTGTATGTTTTTCCAAAGCACATTCTACTTGTGCTTCAATATTTTTGGAAAAAACCATGTAGTAGAACCTCTGGTACTCCATGAGTAACCTGAGAAACACTGATTTTGATCCAAAATCATATTTCAACCGAACTAGGAAGTTGTTCGTATTTAGGCATGAACCTAGCATCACTGTATAACCGGACTAAAACTTTATTGTTTGTAATCTCAACAAGTCTTAGTGCTGCCTGTTTAACTTGGCTGAGCTAGCGAACCGCACTAGGTTTGCGCGATACTGTGCTAAAAAACCTCAAATGACCGACCGAGCTAATACTTGGGGCTAAGCCAACTCCCTTAGTTCAAACCGAACTAAAAAAATGCTGTCCCGAAGGCTCAACCGGGCTAATGCCTCTAGCTTAAACCGAGCTAGGACTCGGTAGCATCTCACATAGCCGAGCTAGGACTTCACTTATCTTGCCTTTATTTCTTTTAGCACGGTCCAACGATCTGTGCTTAACACCTTTGTTTTTCACTTTGCAGACTTAGGTTGCCCAGGCACTCCTTTGAGCGCTCAACCGAGCTACTCAGCACCATTCTTCGACCGAGCTTACACCCAGTTTAGTCTGCATATAACTTAAACCACAAATGGGGAATTATAGATTTTTAGTAAACTCACCAGGGGCCATAGCCGAATTTCGTAAGGACTACCAAATTCCAGATGATGTCCACCTCTTCTTGGCCGAACCAAAAACCGTTCCTTGGGGAAAGCAAGGCTTTGTCCCTTTTAATGTTATTTCAATCGTAGAGTGCGGTCTACGTTTCCCTGTACAGCCCCTCCTCTGTGAATTCCTTAGGCAAACCAAACTCTGCCCTACCCAACTTTCTACCAATTCCTACCGTATAATAAACGGCATTGCCGCGCTAAACCACCGGGCTGGCCTTAACCTCGGCCTCGCCGAGCTCTTTCATCAATACTCCATAGGATCGGCCGAAGATGGCTGGGTTTACTACTTACGAATAAGGCGCCGGCGTGAAAAAATAATAAAGGATACTCCGGATAAAGACGTGAACGATGATGATTTTTTCTGGGTATCTGGAAATTTTGAAGACCACCAAGCCCAGATCCCAGGCCATAGAATAAATTGGAACAAGGGTGTAGCCGGTAGGGTTACCTCGGCTGAATTCCACGCTTTTCTTTTACCTCGGTCTTAATATTCTGAACCGGACTAACCCGTCTTTCTTCTTTTATGCAGATTTGAACTTTCTCAAGTCACAGTACAGCTATCCCAACTTAGCCACTCTTCGTGCCACGCTACGATATACCAGAGGCTGGGCCGAGCTATTGAATTTTGAACCGACGTATAGATACAGCAGCAGGCGAAAGTCCAAGGTCACTGACTTCTTGTTAGAAGCCTCTCCTGAACCAGACCCATCCTTGCCCCAAATCAATCTCATCCCACTAACCACCGAACAAGAGATGGCTAAGAAGAGAGCCGTGCGAGCCCTTCTGACCGAAACAAATCCGACCGAGGTACCGTCAGCCGGTCAAACTCAAGAAACCGTGGTAGCTCTGCCAACCCACCGGCCTTCGTCATTGCGGCCAAGCAAGCGTGCTCGGACTTCCACAACTGAGTCACGCCTCGTTGATGAAGACGAAACCGTGGTTCCACAAACAACTCCGCCAAGCTCTCCACCGAGCTCACAACTGGAGCGCTCTGATCGAGCTACCTCCTCCAAGTGGGCTCCAAAAATCACTTTTTAGAACCGTGCTATCACGGATTCTGACTCAGTGGTCGCAGAAAAAGACCACCTGATGGCATTCAACCTGGCTAAAGGTGTTTGCCTTCTAGCCGACATGAGGCACCACGACCACCTGACCGAGCTGAAGGCCCTTCGCTCGTCCACAAAATCCATGGTGCTGGTAAGTTGCCCTTTTACTTTATTTTTTCTAAAGAAATTTTTCCAACTTTCAGCTCGGTTATATTAAAAAAGTGTCTTACCATCCTTTTGCAGGCCATACAGAAAAACCACATCGCTCACAAGCGAGTGTTGAAACTTCGAAAAACTACCAGGTAAGGCATGGCCGAGGCAAATGAAAAGGCGGCCGAGCTGAAAGTGTCCCAGCAGAACGTGGCCGAGCTAGAGACCGCGGTAACGCGTCTCGCTGGGCTAGTTACCTCAGCTGATGCTGATAAACAAAAGGCCCTCGCCGTGATGAAAGACAAATACTTGCGCGAGTTGGCCAAGCTTGAAGGAAAAAAGAGTGCCGAAATAACAAAGCTTGAGAAGAAGCTGGAGGATGCGGAAGACCGCGGTTTTAAAGAGGGCGAAGCCCTGTACATCAAGTAGTGTGAAGCAGCGAAGGACCTGTTCTTCAAATGCGGGTGGAGCGGTGCTGTGGTGCAGCTCGGTTATGGGCTTGAGACCGAGGTCTTCAATCCTCCTCCATACTTCATACCGAGCTCACTGGCGGAGTATGCTGCTACCACTCAGCAACAATTTCTCGAAGCTTCAGATGATGAAGAAACCGTGCCCAACGATACCCCGGTCATTAATGATCCTGCCAATCAATCAGCTCGGGCGGAGCCAACGGTGGAAGATCTGACTGATGAGCTACCAACTGAAACCGTGCTCTCAACTGAGACCGTGCTCACGACTGGAACTCTGCTCCCGATTGAAACTGGGCTCCGAGTTGAACTGGATGCTGATCTTGACGACCTATTTGCCTGATTTTGTATTTTTCTTCTTTCCGTTTTTGGACAAGAATTGTAACCGGGCTACGGCCCCATCTCCTTGTACTTTGATTTTGCATGATCAATGAAATCTCTTTTGTTCCAACTGTTATCTCGGTTTATTTCCATGCTTGTACTTGCTTTCTTACTAAAACCTGAACATTCTCTTGGCCGAGATACTTATCTCGGTTTTAACTTTGCAATCTATCAAGCCATAGTTGCCAACCTCTTCAGCCTAGATTATTATCTCGGCTGAAGAACAATAAGTGTTGGTTTTTCCAGCCAATCACTCTTCTGCCAAGATCCTTATCTCAGTTGAAGAGTACAAAGTGTTGGTTTTTCCAGCCAATCCCGCTTCAGCCTGATTCCTTATCTCGGCTGAAAAGGACTAAGTGTTTGGTTTTTCCAGCCAAACTTCCTGCAGCCTGGATCCTTATCCTGGGCTTAGGAGGGGTCTTGGTTTTTCCAGCCAACCTCTAAGTTGGTTTTTCCTGCTAACCTAGAGTAAAGTGTTTAGTTTATTCCGACCAAATGTCCTGCAGCCTGGATCCTTATCCTGGGCTTAGGAGGGGTGTTGGTTTTTCCATCCAACCTCTAAGTTGGTTATTCCTGCCAACCTAGAGTAAAATGTTTGGTTTTTCCAGCCAAACGTTCTGCAGCCTGGATCCTTATCCTGTGCTTAGGAGCGGTGTTGATTTTTCTAGCTAACTTCTTCAGCACTGATCCTGATCTTAGCTGAAGAGAATGTAAAGTTGGTTATTCCGGCCAACTATGCTTACAGTGCTCCTAACTCACTAAAACAATCTTTTACCGAAGGAAACAACTATGCTGAAAAGAAACTACTTGTTTTATTGAGAAAGAAAAAAAGAAAATTACAAATACTAAAGAGAAAAAGCTAAAAATAGTTTGAGATTGGCAGTGTTCCATGGCCTGGGGATGGCTTTACTGTCCTCATCTTCCAAGTGGTATGCCCCTTTGCCTGCTAATCCGACCATTTTGTAAGGTCCTTCCCAGTTGGGCCCTAACTTGCCGAGGTGTGGTACGGTAAGCCCATAAAACATGAGGAAGCTCCTCAGCCCACTTTCCTTTTGCTTTCTCTAACCTTTTCTTCAATCCATTCAAGACAACTTTGTTTGAAGCTTCTGCCTGGCCATTTGCTTGGGGGTATGCTGGTGTAGAGTTGTAGAATTCTATCTTGTACTGCTCACAAAAGCCTCTAAAAATTTTGCTGTCGAACTAGGTGTCGTTGTCTGATATCAGCGCCTTGGGTATGCCGAACCGAGTGATGATATTTTTCCTGACGAATTTCTTCACATCTTTCTCCTTTATTGATGCTAGTGCTTCTTCTTCCATCCACTTTGTGAAGTAGTCTGTTGCTGCAAGGGAGAACTTCCTGTTACCGGGTGCTGTCGAAAGTGGCCCTACTATGTCCAAGCCCCACATTGCGAAGGGCCATGGGCTAGTTAATGGTAGAAGTTCTCTGGCTGGCTGATGTATTTGGTGTGCGAACTTTTGACATTTCTCACACCTCTTTACATACTTCTTTGAATCTGCTTGCATGTATGGCCACCAATATCCTTACGAAATGGCTCTGTAAGCTAATGATCCCCCTCCTTGGTGGCTTCCGCATACGCCTTCGTGTATCTCAAACAAGAACGCTTTAACTTTGCTGGGATGGACACATTTTAGATAAGGTCCTGTGAAGGATTTCTTGTACAAGGCCATTGATGGGGAGAGCCAAAATCGCTGCGACTTTGCTCTTATTTTGTTGGCCTCTTTATTCTCTTTCGGTAGGACGCCGTCTTTTAAAAATGCTATGATGGGATCCATCCATGAAGGGCCTAGTTCCACTCAACGTACTTCTTCCACTTCAGGTTCTTCAATGCTTGGTCTTGGTAAGTAGTCGATCAGTAATGGATGTGGGACGGATGTATCTGCCATTGAAGCAAAGCCTGCTAGTTCGTCCGCTCTACTGTTTTCTTCCCTGCCGATCTGCTCTATCCGCACTACTTCAAATTTCTTGATCTCTTTTCTCACTAACTCTTGGTACTTAGCCATCCTGTCATCTTTTGCCTCGTAGTCTCCTGAAATTTGGTTTACCACCAGCTGTGAGTCATTGTAGACCATTACCTCAGTTGCCTTCATGTAGAATGCTGATTTCAGTCCTGCTAAAAGTGCTTCATACTCTGCCTCATTGTTTGATGCTGGGAAGCCGAGGTTGACTGCTTCCTCCACCACAAGGCCATCTAGTGAGATGAGGACTATACCTAGTCCTGCACTATGCCTGTTGGATACTTCATCCACGAAGAGTTCCACATCTCTCCAACGAACAGTTTCCAGCAAGTGGAGGGATCAGATGATGTCTTGGGATCAAGAATGTTGCTGGTGTTTTCTTCAAAGTCCATGCTTGCTATTCGCCCCTCGTTATCTGATTGTACCAAGTCTTTATTTGCTGGTGAGTCTTGACTTGGTGTAGCATGGTTTGCTTCTTCCTCCCCCACTTTACTCTGGTCTGTCTTGCGTCCTGTCTGGGTAACCTGTCCCAGGGGTTGCATTATTCCGGCGTCAACTTTCATCCCTAGTTCGGTTGTTTCAGTCAGGTCGACTGGGTAGATATGATGACTTCCTGGGGTGAATTCTGTGACAAAGTCTGCCAAAGCTTGAGCCTTTATCACGGTTCTTGGTTGAAACTTGATGTCGAATTGTCCCAACTCTACTGCCCACTTTAAGATTCGCCCATAAAAGTTCGCCCACTCAAACAAAGCTTTTAATGGAAAAGCTGTGAGGACGACTATGGTGTGGGCATGAAAGTAGTGCGACAACTTCCTTGAGGCCATCATCAAGGCCAAGGCCAGTTTTTCCAGTGGCAAGTACCTTGTTTCGGCGCCTAGTAATGTCTTGCTGACATAAAAGATGGGCAGATGTTGGATTCCTTCTGCTCGGACCAACACTGCGCTGATTGCGTGCTGTGAAACTGCTAGGTACAGAAAGAGTTCTTCTCTAGGTATTGGGGTCACAAGCAGTGGTGGAGAAGACATGTACTCTTTCAAGCTTTCCAGAGCGCGGTCGCATTCTTCGTCCCACTCGAACATGGCTTTTAATGCTTGAAAAAATGGTCGTAGTCTGTCTGACGATCGACTTATGAATCGGTTGAGTGTAGCTGCCATGCCGGTGAGATACTGCACTTCTTTTACTGTGTTTGGCCTCTCCAGATCCTGAATTACTTTGATCTGAGAGGGGTCTGCTTTTATACCCCGGTTGGTCACCAAGAAGCCTAGGAATTTGCCAGATCCTACTCCGAATGCGCACTTAGACGCATTGAGGCATAACTTGTGCTTCTTAAGGATCTGAAACATCTCACCTAGGTCCTTGAGATGGTCGTTCTCATCCTTGCTCTTGACCACCATGTCGTCGATGTAAGCTTCCATTGTTCTGCCTAACAATGGTTCAAACATCATGGTGACCATCCGTTGGAATGTTGCCTCTGCATTCTTTAGGCCAAAGGGCATGACCTTGTAGCAGTATAGTCCTCTTGGTGTGGTAAAAGATGTGACCTCCTGGTCTGGTTCATACATAGCGATTTGATGGTAGCCTCTATACGCGTCAAGAAAGCTAAGCCGGTTGTGCCCCGCCGTTAGGTCTACCAGTTGGTCTATCCGCGGGAGGGGGAAGCTATTTTTTGGGCATGCCTTGTTGACTGTTTTGTAGTCGACGCAGACACGCCATTTGCCATTCTTCTTTGGCACCACGACTGTATTGGAGATCTATCTGGGGTAGTGCACCTCTCTGATAGCTCCTGCTTCTAGCAGGTTTTCTACTTCTTCCGCCACTATCTCGGCGTGGTGGAGTGTCGATCTGCGAATGAGCTGAATGATTGGTCTGGCGGTTGGGTGGACGTTCAATTGGTGACAGATGAAGCTTGGGTCAATGCTTGGCATGTCGTATGGCATCCAGGCGAACACTTCGATGTCAGAGATCAGGAATTCCATGACCTCTATTCTTTCAGTGCTGGACATAGATGAGCCAAGAAAAAAGAACTTATCCGGGTTCTTTTCATCTATTCTTACCTGTTCTAAGTCTTCCACTGCCTTCTGCTCAGCGGCTTTGCCAACATCCGTGAACAATTCATTGCTTTCAGGTTCTTCCACCATTTGAACAAATCCTTTGGCAGCGCGGCTGCCATTTACAGTGACGAAGCATTGCTTGGACATAATTTGATCTCCAAAGACCTCTTCAATTACTCCGGTTTCGTTGGGGAACCGCATTACTTGATGGTAGGATGATGCTACTGATTTCATGGCATGCAGCCATGTTCTTCCCAAGATTATGTTGTAAGTGGAAGAGACTTTCAATACCCAGAATTATACTTGTTTCGTTACGCTTCCTACTCTGATTGGAAGGATTATCTTGCCAACTGGCCATTCTGGCCTTGAGTTGAATCCGATCAAGGGAGATACAGCAGGTGCCAAGTCTTTGTCCTCTAGTTTCAATTGTTTGAATGTTTCGTAGTACATTATCTCACATGAGCTCCCTTGGTCAATCAAAATTCGCTTGACGTCAAAATCCTTGACTCAGAGAGTGACGACCAGTGCATCATTGTGAGGGCGGTATATCCTTGCCAAGTCTCTATCTGAAAAAGATATGACGTTCGTGGCTTCTGTTCTCCCCTTTTTGATGGTAGGTTGGGCGCTTAGTACCTCCCTTAAGTGCTCAGCCTTCTTTATCATGCCCCTGAGCTCGCATATGCGCTTAGGTTCGAATACCCAATGGATTACGTTGATCACGCCTTGAGGTGGGGCATCGATTGGCATTTCGTTCGGGTGGTTGTCATTTTGGGGGGTTGGCTACGCCCCTCCTTCAATGTACTTGTCCAGGTGACCGGCTGCCACCAACTCCTCTAGATGCTGTCTCAATAGTGTGCAATTTTCAGTGCGGTGCCCCTTTTCTATATGGAAGGTGCACCGTGATCTTTCGTCGTAGTCCTTTTGAGCCTCTCCTAGCTTAGCTGGCCATCTGACGAAAGGTTCATCGCGTATCTCACTTAGAATCCAATAGATTGGTTTTTTGAATACCGTGGTAATGGCAGTGCGGATTCTCAGCCATCTTTTATCTCGGTCCTCCTCGTTGTCCCACCTGCCTCGTCCGTTTCTGCTCGGACGCTCTACCATATTGACCTTTGCCGTGGTCTTTTTATCTGGCATTGTGGTTGTACCAGACTTCATTTTAGCACGGGCGCCATCCTCCTCCACCCAAATGTGCTGGTGTATCCTTTCCATTAAGGCCTCCATTGTGAGGGGTGGCGTCATGGTGATTGAGTACCTCAGCCTGTTCTCGACTAGAAGACCTCTTTTGTACTACGCGATGGCGAGATTGGTAGGGCAATCCCCAATCTGGTTAAAGGTCTCCCAGTAGCGACTATTGTAGGATCTTAATGTCTCCTTGTTGCCCATGTCTATTGAGAGAAGCTGGTCGATCTCCACTGGCGTCTTGGTGTTCGTTCTGAATCTTGTCACGAACACCTCCGCTAATTGCGCCCAAGAGGCTATGCTGCTGTAACAACCCTCATACTGTTTACTGATTAATGACCGATTGATCACCAATTACTGTTAAACGAGACTGATAATGACTGATAATTGAACTGATTAAAAGTACTGAACTGACTGACTGAAACTGGAAACCGAATTGATTGAGTATATGTTAGTTAAATTGCATTCTATCTGTTTGATTGTATGATTATCTGTTCATACTTATATGTTTAAACTGCTAATTGAAGGCCTTATCGGCGGCCGAATTAGAAACCGATTAGTGTTCTGTGACCCTCGGAAAGAGACACAACACCAGTTCCAGCACCTTTCA
>NW_021025289.1:2438250-2458916 GCF_004153795.1 Camellia sinensis
ATATATATATATATATATATGTATGTTATCGTAGAAATTTGGTCAATCTTAATATGTAATCTGGTTTGAGTGTTGTTGTGAATTAAGCGATTGAGTAGTTAGGTTGAGTTTTGATTTGAAAATTTATCGGAATTAAAAAATTTGAAAGTTTAATTGTTTATGGCTTGTTTTGGAAAATTGGCTTTTAGCCATTTTTTTTTAAGTTTGTAGCAAAAGTTAAAAATTGTTTTTTTGAATTTTTTTTATTTGGGGAGATGGTTTTTAGCCAAGGGTGAAGTTGTAATATTTTAAACTAAATAGGGGTAGTTTGGTCATTTGATTATGATTTGACATCATAAACAAATATTAATCAAAAAAACCAAAAGTTACTTTTTACCAATTTCACAAATCATTTGTCTAAAAAAGTCAAAAGTTTGGTTAAAAGTCAAAAAGTCACTTTTTACTATCTTCCCAAAATAAGCCTATATATTGACATGTTTCTATTTGAATTTTATCTAATTGATGCGGGTGTTTGGGAAGTGGATTTTTATGTACGCTTTTTTAGTTGTAAGATATTATTGGAGAATTTTTTTTTTTATATTTGAAAAGATAGTTTGGTTTTTTTGTTATTAGATGTGATATTTGTAAAAGAAAAAATAAAATGATTATAAGATTAAATGTGATATTTTATTTAGATGTGTTTTTTTTTAATTTTGTAAAAAGTTTATCTTTTTGTAAAAAAATAAAAAAAAAACCTAAGCCCCAAACTTCTCAAACACCACCAACTGAGTTTATAGTGTATAAAAATTTATGAACCAGTACTAATGGGGAACGGAATCAGAATTCTATTCTGAAGGACCCAAATTATGGGTCTTCTTTTTCATAGTTTTTTTTTGATGTTTAATAATTTCAACTCGAGGCTTTTTAGAATTCTTCAAAGATATTTCGAAAGCGTACTAAGGTTGTGCTAGTAGTATTATTTTGTTGAACAAATTACAACACTACTTTTAGATTTGTCTAGTTTTGAAAATTACCACCACTCCCTTTGTGTTGAGGTTGGTTCAATGATTTAGGTTGTATTTGATTTAACAATTTGAAAAAAAAAATATTAGGAAAATATAAATAAAATATAATTATATTTTTTGATTTTTTAAAAAAAATCTTTTCTCAAATCAATGAATCAAACATAATCATACATTTTGTTGTGAATACCATCACTCGAGGTACTTCACTGTTTTTAATAAGAGTTTGTTAGGGACTTTCATCTCCTTCATGGTTTGCCTCATAAAGGGTTATTTTGGAAATATAATTAAAAGTTATCTTTCATATTTTTTACACGTTTTTTTTAAAAAATAAAAATAAAAAATCATAAAGTTAACTTTTAACTATCTTTTCAAAACAACTTAAAGAATTAACAGAAATAAAATCATGTTATTAACTTCACTCTTAAATTTTTTTTTACATAATTATTAGAGTAAATTATAGTAAACTCCCCTTAACTATAACTTAATTTTGAGTTGCCCCTTTAATGTTTATAACTTGACACAATTCTTTTATAGTTTTATTTTGCTGCTCTAAACCCTTTGTGTAGTGAGACCGTAAGGGATTTGGATTGAATTAAATTTCCAGCTCCCATCTTTCACAAAATCGAACGTCTTTGATCACTCCCTTTTTTAGTAAGGAGCTCATTGTAGTTTCGTGAGACTGACCTGTAACGTCAGCCCAACCATCATTCTATGTTGCCGTTTGGCAATTGAGTTTTTTAATTGACTTTTTGGCATTTTAACTATTATAGTTAGGATTAAAAGTTTGTTTGATTTGGCTTTTTTTTATTTTTTTGATTTTTGTGAGAGAAAAAATGAAATAATTATGATTTAAATATGACATTTTGTTTTATTGACTTATTTAGCTTATTTTATCTTTTGTGCTTTTTTAACCTAAAAGTTCCAACCAAACAATCTTAGTGAGTTCATGATTGCCATCTTATTGCCTATGTGTTCAGAAATTTATCGAATAAGTCCGTAAGACTCACTCTCCTTTCAACATGTTCATTTTTTACATTGGATATACTTATACTATGTTTGGTTGAGAAATTTAAAAAAGGATTTGGAGACTATAGGTAAAATATAAATATAAAATACCTATATTTTACTTAATTTTACACTTTCTTCTTTTTTCTTTTCAAATTTCTTCTTAAATTTCTCAACCAAATATAGCGTTAGAGTCTTCAAAAAGACCAACATGCCCTTATTATATGTTAGAACCAAACATAACCATATATATATACATTGTGTAGAAGGTCAGAAATTAAAATTCAAATTAAGCATGGACCTAAGTGCGGAGGTCGCCTCTATTAGGTGACTGGGAATAATTAAAGGAGCATGGGCTAAAGCCCAAGGGAAGTAGGCCAACAGTGGGCCGAAGTAGGTCCGACCCATCAAGGGTCCATGCAGACTCCATGAAGAACAATGTCTAAGTCAAGTTGCGGAGGCAACACCTGCGGCGGTAAAGTTGCGGAGGGAACATGTGCATCGGGAAAGTTGTTGAGACACTTTGCCTCGGTGCCGCCATTCCTAATATCTTCCGTTCCGCCGTCATCCGAAGTTGCTGGGGAAAAGAGAAAGCTGAAGTTACTAAGTTGCCGAGGCAACACTTGCAGCGACTAAGTTGCGAAGGCATTTTGATTCTGCGCCGCCATTCCTAATATCTTTGGTTCTGCTGCCATCCGAAGTTGCTGAGGGAAAGAAAAAGTTGACGTAATTAAGTTGCAGAGGCAACACTTGCGACGGCCAAGTTGCAGAGGCACTTCACCCAAGCGTCGCCATTCCAAGTAATTTTGGTACTCCAGTCATCTAGAGTTGGGAAAGAGAAAACCGAAGAAACTAAGTTGCAGAGGCAACACTTGCTGTGACCAAGTTGCGGAGGCACTTCGTCTCGGCGCTGCCATTTCAAGTAATGTCAGTGCCGCCTCCATTCTAAGTAATGTCGGTACCATAGGCATCTGGAATTATTGAGGAAAGGAGAAAACCGAAGCAACTAAGTTGCAGAGGCAGTACTTGCAGCGCCCAAGTTGTGGAGGTATTATGTCGGCGCCGCCATCTCTAATATTTTCGGTTCTACCGTTTGGACTTGCCATGAGAAATGGTTACCGCAGCAGCTACGACTGCAGCAACTAAGTTGCAGAGAGAATATCCTGCTAAGGTGATAGCAGCCTTTGAGAGAGGCCTCATTTTGCAAGTAGAGGCTAATGCTTGGTGCTGATAGCAAACCCCAAGGCATTATTCGCCTGAGGCTGATAGCAGGCCCCAAAGTTCATTTAACTTGGTACTGATTGCAGGCCCCAAGACTTACTGGTTGGAGCTGATAGTAGGCCTAGAGATACCAGTTTACCGCGGCGATCCCGCGAAGATGGGAGCAGGGTAGCCCGAACATAAGGGACTTCCTTTCCATTACCCAGGTCATGGACCTACCTTAGTCGCACAGGTAGGACTAAGGAAGCCCCCTTGGGCTTGGTACTAAGTCACAGCATGGCTGATAGCAGGCTTGGTTGTGGCCTTCACCCTGGGAAGATGGGGAGTTTGTGGTTAGGTGGCTAAGAGTTGAGGTTTCGCTAAGGTGAACACGTACATGGCCGATAGTAGGCTATGAAGTCCTAAGAATACGTGTACTAGCCAAATAGAATTGAGAAGGCAAGTGCAGCGGCGAGGTTTACTGCCTCAAGGGCACTTGCTGAGGTTTAAGCTGAGAAGGCAAGTGCAGAGGGAAACACTCCCGCTGCAACTGCACTTGCTGAGGCTTAAAAGGGAGTTGCAGTGCTAAACACTCCCGTCGCAACTACACTTGCTGAGGTTCAAAAAGGTAGTTGTGAAGGCAAACAGATAGTACACAGTACATGCAGAGGGACACGTGGCACCTTCAGCTTGGTGGCTCAAGGTAGAATATTCCATGTGATCCTCTAGGATACATGCCTTTTTTTCTATTTGGCCACTTGGTGTCGTCTTGGCACCAAGGAAAAGCCTATAAATAGGACCCATTTCCCATGGTTAAAAAAAAAAGAAGAATTTTTGGGGATTTGGGGGAGATGTTTCCCAATTTGGTACTACCATACACTTCTTCTTGAGCCACTTGCTTCACCCTCACCTAGCTACACACTCTCCAATTCCCAGATAGTTGCTGCTACTCATTCTTCAGCCACTTCTGCCATTATTGGACTATTAACATAGTTTTGCCTCTCTAATCACTTCTCTAACCTTGAACCCCCCCACATTTCTGGCGACTCTGCTGGGGAGGCTGCTTTGTTGATGGTTCATATCTGCAGTGGCTTACACACTTCGTTCAAAAAGATGGCAGAAGATGAAGTTCAGCAACCCCCAAGGCAGCAAGGCTCTTTTAATAGCGGAACAGCACATGCGGAGGACCATGACCACAATGTTGTGATTGAGGTAGTTTAGTCACTCCAGGATGCGCAGAGGGAGATCCTGGTAGCTTTGCAAACTCTCACTGAGGCTATTATGGCCATGGCTTCTCGACCAGCTTTGGTGCAAGCACTTCTGCCTGTAGCAGTCCCAAACCCAGTGCCTAATCTGTTCCCTAATGTTTGGGCTCCGATCTAGGTACCCCCGGTGGTACTTCAAGCGAACGGTATGGCCGCTGGTTCAGCTACCCAGGAGCAGACTGGACCATTCCAGCCCGCTCACTTTGTTACTCTAGCTGATGTACAAGCTATGCTTGAGCAAAAGTGCAGCAAGAAACAATTGCCATCTCTTCCAGACCTAGATGTGAAGCCCCCCATACTCTCAGGAGATATTGACCATGTCATACTCAACTAGGTATACAGTTCCATACCCAACTGGGTATACAATGCCCCCATACTCTCAGAAGCCGACAGAGTATACCAATTTCCTCATAACCGTCCTGTTTTTGTCACAGCTTACATCAATGATGTGGAGTTCAAGCGTGCTTTTCTTGATGGTGGGGCATCCAAAACATCATTACTACTGACACATTTGCAAAGGCTGGTATCCTAGTGTCTAGGATGGTTTGCCAACCCATCACTATAATGGGATTTGGTGGTGAGAAGAAGGTTACTAGGGGCCATATTGTAGTGGACTTAGCAGTTGGCGAGATTTGTTTCGCCACTAAGTTCCACGTGATTGAAGCAGACACGAATTATCACATGATACTTGGCAGAGCTTGGATGCACCGATATGGAGCTATCCCGTCTAGTTATCACCAATGCGTGAAGGCAAAGTTGGGAAAACGCATAGTAACCATAAATGCGTCTGAAAGGCCATTTGGAGTGGAGGAAGCACACTATTCAGATGCAGTTTTCTTCATTGAGTTGTCAATGGATGAAACTCCAAGGACTGGTAAAATTGCAGGGGTAAAATTGTCGAAGTGGGAAGACATTCGAGATGTAGAGGCTGCTCTAGAAAGCAGTGGACAGAAAAGGAGCAGAAAATCCATAAGTCCTCTGCCCTAGATTGTTAAGGTGCGCGAGGGCGGCAAAATAGTTTATTACCTATGACGGTCTTGGGGGCCAGACTTCATACCTTGGGAGGCTGGCCCCGAGATGAATAAATGTGACGATGAGGAGTCCCAAGAAGGGTTTGTGGAAACACCTGAGGCCACCCCTGAATGCATGCAAAATAGGCCCAAACCCCAGCAGGAGGTACTTGCTGAGGTCAACCTCAGTGACTTACATGGGCAGAGCAAGCTGGTGTTTATTAGTGATACAATGGCTCCAGCAGCTAAGGCAGAATTGATAACACTACTAAAGCAATACAGTGATGTCTTTGCTTGGACATATGACAAGATGTCTGGTCTTGACCCATCCTTTGTCACTCATAATCTTGACACTTTTCCCAACTCTAAGCCAATCAAGCAGCACGCTCGAAAGTATCACCCTGATCTTGAAGCAAAGATTAAGGTAGAGGTAGAAAAGCTACAGAGGGCCAAGTTTATTGAGCCTATACAGTACCTAACTTGGCTAGCAAATATTGTGCCTGTGCAGAAGAAGAACGGTCAGATTAGAGTTTGCGTAAACTTTCGCGACCTGAATAAGGCCTGCCCGAAAGATGAGTTTTCGTTGCCCCATGTTGACACACTTGTCGATTCTACTCCAGGCCATCAAATGTTCTCCTTCATGGATGAGTTCAGTGGTTATAATTAGATCAAAATGGCACCAGAAGACGCAAAAAAAAAAAAAAAACGGCTTTTAGAACGCCCTTGGGAAATTTTTTCTACATGGTGATGCCCTTCGGTTTGAAAAACGTGGGGCAACCTACCAACGGGCTATGACTGCAATGTTCCATCATGAAGTTGAAGTATATGTGGATGATCTGGTGGTTAAGTCTGCTGAGGCAAACCAAAACCTCTGCGACTTGGAAAAGGTTTTTCAGTGTTGTCACAAATTCTGCCTAAAGATGAACCCTCTTAAATGTGCCTTCGGAGTTACCACTGGCAAGTTCCTTGGCTTTCTTGTACACCAGCTGGAGATCGAAGTAGATGGGGATAAGATCAAGTCAATCATGGAAATGCCCCCACCACACTCTCAAAAGGCCTTGAAGAAATTCCTAGGCAAAGTGTCATACCTCAGGAGGTTCATTCCATCCCTTGCTGAGATAACATTTTCCTTTGGGACACTGCTGAAAGGGAATCACAAGTTTGAATGGTTGTAAGAACACCAACAGGCGTTTGATATGGTGAAGAAAACACTTACCACTCCACTTATAATGATTGCACCACAGCCCGAAAAGCCTCTGCTATTGTACTTGACCTCTACTCCTCGGTTTATTGGAACCCTACTTGTCCAAGACATAGATGGCATTGAGAAGCCAGTCTATTACATCGGTCGCAAAGTCAATGGTGCCGAGTTGCGATATACCCCAATTAAGAGGTATTGTTTAGCCTTAATCTTCATAGCACAAAAGTTGCGCCACTACTTTTTGGCACATCCGATCCAGATTATGACCCAGAGTGATCTAGTCCGCTACTTGCTGAGCAAGCCCGCTCTGAATGGGAGAATGGCAAGATGGCTCTTGGCTCTAGCAGAATATGATATCATTTGTGTTACTCTCAAGGCTATTAAGAGCCAAGCACTTGCAGACTTACTGGCCCAGTTCCCATCTGGAGAACATAAACCTGTAGAGGTACCTCTACCAGGTGAGGTCCATGTCTTAGCAGCTGCAATTGAGACTTATTGGGACTTAAAGTTTGGTGGAGCTTTCGGAGTTGGGAAAGGTGGAGCTGGCGTAACACTAACCAGTTAAGAAGGAGAGAAGTTCCATCTATCATATAAGCTTGATTTTGAGTGTTCAAACAATGAGGCTGAATGTGAGGCGTTGATACTGGGTCTGATAGCTGCCCAAAAGAAGGGCCTCCGCAAGTTGAAAATCTGGAGCGACTCCAAGTTAGTTGTCAAGCAAACGATGGGTGATTTCACCTTGAAGGAGCCTCTATTGGCCCCCTACTGCACTGTAGTTCAAAGGTTGCTCACTCAGTTTGATGATGTCCAAATCCAGCATACCCCTCAAACACATAACCGTTTTCTCGATGCCTTAGCTACACTGGGGGCAAATGTGGAGATACCAGATGATAGTATAGCCATTGTCATCGAGAAAAGAACAACACCAACAGTGCTAGTCGAAAAACATACAGAACAAGATGCTAAGGGGTGGAAAGTAGATATAATCCAACAACTGAAAACAGGCTAGGGAATGATTAGACCAGCAGAACTTGCATCATTTCTCCTCCTCAGAGGAGAGTTGTATTTTCACGGTCCCAACAACTTGCTAGCAAGATGTGTCGGTAGGCAAGAAGTAACTTACAGACTTAAGCAGATCCATGCTAAGTTCTGTGGAGATGGAGATATTAGTCTATACCGACGGATACAGAGGCAAGGGTATTATTAGCCAGAGATGGAAAAGGAAAGTACTGAGTTGCAGAGGCAATGTGCAAAGTTTCAATCCCATCCTAAGGAAGAGGAAGCCCATTTCTTAAGCAGTGAAGAATGGAGGCAGCCATATATCGACTACCTTGGAAATGGCACATTGCCTGAGAACAAAGCCGATGCAATCAGAGTTAAGAGGCGAGCCCTCTGCTTTTTCCTTAACCAAGGCAAGCTATACTGAAGAAGCTTCGAAGGGGAACCTTTGGTGTGTTTGTCAAAAGATGAGGCAAATAAGGTGCCGAGGGAAGCCCACAAGACAGAGCATTAAGGAGGGCAGCGATTATACGAACATCTCATTCACCTCGGCTACTACTGGCCGACAATGGAAGAAGATGCTAAAAACTTTGTGAGCAGATGCCAATCCTGCTAGAAGTTTGGGAACTTGATACATGCACCGGCAGTTAAACTGCGCAACATCAAGACTCCTTATCAGTTCCATACTTGGGCATTTGACCTGGTAGGTCCTATAGCTCAACAATCCAAAGGCTATAGATGGATACTCGCAGCAACTGAAGTTAGCACCAAATGGGTAGAGGCTATACGGATGAGGAAGGCAGATGGGGCAGGAGTTGCCAACTTCATCAGAGAGAACATAATCTATAGGTTTGGCATACCTAAAGTAATGTTGTCTGACAATGGAACTCTTTTTGTAAATCACCATGTTTGAAGACTACTGGATGCTTACCAGATTAAGCACCACAAGTCTAGTCCATACTACCCCCAAGGGAACGAACAAGCTGAGGCGACCAACAAAACCCTCATTCGAATACTGAGTAAAATGATGGATGAAGCAGGGGGCACATGACCTGAACAACTCCCCGTAACGCTCTGGGCATATAGAACGTCAAAGAGAAAGCCAACTCAGCCAACCCCATTTTCCCTGGTATATGGGTCCGAAGATGTGTTACCAGTTGAGTTGGCAGTACCCTCAGCATGAATGGCTATGTCAGTACACTTAGTTCCAGACAGCAGGAAGAATGACATAGAGGCAGCTGAAGAAAGAAGAGATCGGGCCTCGCGGGCAATGGAAAAGTATCATCAATCCATAGCCCGTGCCTACAATCAATCTGTTCAACACAGAAAGTTCAAGGAAGGGGACTTAGTATGGAAAATAGTAGACGCAATCATACGGGGGCAGCCAATTCCCAAATTCTCACCCAGATGGGAAGGCCCCTACAAAGTTGCTGAGGCAAGCAGCAGCGGGTACTACAAGTTGACAAGAGTAGATGATAGGTTCAGCACTGGCCCTATCAACGCCAAGTATGTCAAAGAATATTTTCCTTAATTTCTTTTGTCTAGGAAAAAGAGTTGTAAGTTTCTTTGTTAATACTTCCAAAGCAAAGTGTAAAAAAAGTGTCATACACTTAGTAAACCTGTTACTCTCATATACACTTAGTGTGAGGAAAGTTTTCCATACTTAGTGAAATTTTATCCTTGTAAAAGCTTAGTCATGATAAAGTTTTGTTCACTGCAAGAGTTTCGCTTATCTTTAGAAATTATATAAAAAACAATGTAAGGAATGCGAAGAAATGAAATTCAAAGTACCACAAAACATCCACACTTTTCATTAAAGTCAAATTTCCAGAACATGATTACAATGTTTGAAAAGAAGTTATGACAGAGAAGAAGAAAAGAAAAGGCGCCACAAGCGCAATGAAACAACAAAATAAAGAAAACAAAATGGAGGAAATCATTACAGAGTTACATCAAATCAAATCAAATCAAATCAAACCCTTCAAAAGGGAGTCCATCAGGGTCACATCTCGAGGTAACTAGGCAACCAATGTAAAGTCTTTCTCTTTGAACTGAGCCAGGTTCTGCCGACGCTGCTCTAAGGCACCTTCACACTCCTTGATAGTCTCCTCCAAAGACGCAATCATCGCTACATTGTCTGCATGCTCAAGGAAACCATCAACTGTCTGAAGCTTATCCCTCATCCACGATAGGTCCAAACCATTCATCTCAAAACCGTTCAGGTTGGCCTCAGCACTTTCCATGAACTTGTTGGGGGTTGTCAGGATCTGCTTGGTAGCAAGGTCACGAGTGAAACTGGCAAGTGACTCTAGTAGCGCTGTCTGCACTATAAATCTAGGAACATTAAAGGCAGTAAAGGTGTTCGGATGCAGTGCCTGGATACGAGCAAGAGTGGGAGCAGCTTCGGAAGAGACCCAATAGCTTAGAAAAGAAACTTTCTCTGAGGATTGAGGGGACTTTCTCACGTTACCGCCAGCTTCAATCACTAGAGGGAGACTGACGGAACGACCAAAGGGCTGAAGGCGGCGCACTTCCCCTGAAGATGATTGCCCAACAACATTAAAGTGGGTAGATGTTGGCTGGCGACCGGGTGAACTGGCTTCGCTAGAAAGACGAGGGGTTCAAAAGGGTCAGGTGGAATTACTGGCCGGCCACCAACTTTTAGGATCCTCTCATGTGTGTACATCACAAATATGTGGTTCAAAGTTCAAGAATGTGACCCCAAGGTGTTCAACATTAGCCCGGAAGTGTGAAAAACGGGCGTCGGAGGGCGTCGGAGGATGTATAACTGGTTGCTGCAACAATTACTGGCCTCCCACCCTTCAGTGACCTCCCCGGTGATAAAACAGAGGTACCTGCCAAAAATGAACGAAAACCGTTGCAAAACGAATGTTCGGGGGCCAAAACACGCAGTTCGGGGCCCCGGAAACGGCCCGTTAAACACCGAAAATGGTATTCGACCTCGAAGTGGGTTTCTCAGACCCTAGTGTCCCTCAAAAGGGATTAAATAAGATGCATGCCAAAAATCAGAGTAAACGGAGATGGTTAGGCGGTCCCGAATCGAGGCACACGGCCAACGGTCCCGAAAAATCGGAAACCGGACTCCGAAATGGGCAAAATGGCCTACAACCACAAAATGTAGCCCACGGCCACTGAGAGATGGCCTACGGGACCTCTCCCTCCCCTCATGAAAAGAAACAAAGAAAACCGAGCCTGGTTCGCAAACCGAGGTAAAGCACAAAAGAGGATTCGGAAGTCCGAAGGCAGGGCTCACGGCCGCAACTCTGAAGCTTCTGAACGAGCACATTATGCAACATCACCAAGTGCTCAATCGGTGACGTCTGAGTCTTAAGGTAGGTCAAAAATGGGGTGTCTACACAGCAGAACTTGCATCATTTCTCCTCTTCAGAGGAGAGTTGTATTTTCACGGTCCCAACAACTTGCTGGCAAGATGCGTCGGTAGGCAAGAAGTAACTTACAGACTTAAGCAGATCCATGCTAAGTTCTGTGGAGATGGAGATATTAGTCTATACCGACGGATACAGAGGCAAGGGTATTATTAGCCAGAGATGGAAAAGGAAAGTACTGAGTTGCAGAGGCAATGTGCAAAGTTTCAATCCCATCCTAAGGAAGAGGAAGCCCATTTCTTAAGCAGTGAAGAATGGAGGCAGCCATATATCGACTACCTTGGAAAAGGCACATTGCCTGAGAACAAAGCCGATGCAATCAGAGTTAAGAGGCGAGCCCTCTGCTTTTTCCTTAACCAAGGCAAGCTATACTGAAGAAGCTTCGAAGGGGAACCTTTGGTGTGTTTGTCAAAAGATGAGGCAAATAAGGTGCCGAGGGAAGCCCACAAGACAGAGCATTAAGGAGGGCAGCGATTATACGAACATCTCATTCACCTCGGCTACTACTGGCCGACAATGGAAGAAGATGCTAAAAACTTTGTGAGCAGATGCCAATCCTGCTAGAAGTTTGGGAACTTGATACATGCACCGGCAGTTAAACTGCGCAACATCAAGACTCCTTATCAGTTCCATACTTGGGCATTTGACCTGGTAGGTCCTATAGCTCAACAATCCAAAGGCTATAGATGGATACTCGCAGCAACTGAAGTTAGCACCAAATGGGTAGAGGCTATACGGATGAGGAAGGCAGATGGGGCAGGAGTTGCCAACTTCATCAGAGAGAACATAATCTATAGGTTTGGCATACCTAAAGTAATGTTGTCTGACAATGGAACTCTTTTTGTAAATCACCATGTTTGAAGACTACTGGATGCTTACCAGATTAAGCACCACAAGTCTAGTCCATACTACCCCCAAGGGAACGAACAAGCTGAGGCGACCAACAAAACCCTCATTCGAATACTGAGTAAAATGATGGATGAAGCAGGGGGCACATGACCTGAACAACTCCCCGTAACGCTCTGGGCATATAGAACGTCAAAGAGAAAGCCAACTCAGCCAACCCCATTTTCCCTGGTATATGGGTCCGAAGATGTGTTACCAGTTGAGTTGGCAGTACCCTCAGCATGAATGGCTATGTCAGTACACTTAGTTCCAGACAGCAGGAAGAATGACATAGAGGCAGCTGAAGAAAGAAGAGATCGGGCCTCGCGGGCAATGGAAAAGTATCATCAATCCATAGCCCGTGCCTACAATCAATCTGTTCAACACAGAAAGTTCAAGGAAGGGGACTTAGTATGGAAAATAGTAGACGCAATCATACGGGGGCAGCCAATTCCCAAATTCTCACCCAGATGGGAAGGCCCCTACAAAGTTGCTGAGGCAAGCAGCAGCGGGTACTACAAGTTGACAAGAGTAGATGATAGGTTCAGCACTGGCCCTATCAACGCCAAGTATGTCGAAGAATATTTTCCTTAATTTCTTTTGTCTAGGAAAAAGAGTTGTAAGTTTCTTTGTTAATACTTCCAAAGCAAAGTGTAAAAAAAGTGTCATACACTTAGTAAACCTTTTGCACTCATATAAACTTAGTTTGAGGAAAGTTTTCCATACTTAGTAAAATTTTACACTTGTAAAAGCTTAGTCATGGTGAAGTTTTGCTCACTGCAAGAGTTTTGCTTACCTTTAGATACTATGTAAAAGCAATGTAAAGAAAGCGATGAAATGAAACTCAAAAGTACTACCAAACATCCATACTTTTCATAAAATTCAAACTTCCAGAACATGATTACAATGTTTGAAAAGAAGTTGTGACAGAGAAAAGAAAAAGCGAAAAGAGAACTACATCATATCAGACCCTTTATCAAGGAGTCTGTCAAACCAACATCCTAAGGCAGCTGAGCAATAAGAGTAGAATCTTTCTGCTTGAACTGAGCCAGGTTTTGGCGATGTTACTCCAAGGCGCTCTCTTAATCTCTGATGGTCTCCTCCAAAGAAGCATTCATGGCTAGCTTGCTCAAGGAAGCCATCAACCACTTGGAGCCTTGCTTTTATCCAGGACAAGTTCAGACCATTTCCCTCAAGCTCGCTGAGGTTTGCCTCAATAACTTCCATAAGCTTGCCCAAAGTCATTTTTAGCTCGGTGCTGATAGTAAGCCTTGAAGCTCACTAGCTTAGAGCTGATCGCAGGCCCCAAGGCTCACTGGTTGGAGCTGATAGCAGGCCTAGAGATACCAGTATATCACGCTGAAGTTGTAGAGGCAATGGGATCAAAAGTTTCAACAGTAGTAGCGGCAGCCTCTAAGTTCATAGCCAACTCCGCTAGGCGAGCCAAGCCTAGATTGGCAATACTAAACTCAGCTGTGATGTTTTCAACTTTTGCAGCAATTTGGGTTCCAACAACCTTAGCATGTAAAACTAGTGGAGACTAGGCAAGAGAAGAACCCATAAGCAACCTCCACATTGAGCAGTTCCAACCCAAGAGATATGTTCACCTTATGATCAGCTCTAGAGGTCCCAAGAATGAGTCTCTACCATTATCTTCTCCTACCTTTGCATCTTCATTAAGGAAGCTCCTTATGACCACTATTATTACCCCTTTTGGTGCCAGAAGTCATTATGCTTTGAGTTTTGGACCGATGAAGCAGTAAGCCAAGGGGTACATCATCACTATCATTGAAGTTTGAAGAAAGTCCCTCAATACTGGATGAGTTACCTGAGCCTAAGGGAGTAATAACAGAGACATTGTCCCTCTCTGAGATGAATAGACCCTAGACAAAGAAAGATACATTTATGTAACCAAAGTTAAAGGAGTACTAAGTGAAGAAACATTACTGTTGAGGTTCATTTAAATCCTAACATTATGCACGCGCAGAAAAGCACATGTGCTCTATGCGTGTAGGGGGCAAACGTAGAGGGTCAGAAATTAAAGTCCAAATTAAGCATGGACCAAAGTGCGGAGGTCACCTCTGTTAGGTGACTAAGAATAATTAAAGGAGCATGGGCTAAAGCCCAAGGGAAGTGGGCCAACAGTGGGCCGAAGCAGGTCTGACTCGTTAAGGGTCCAAGCAGACTCCACGAAGAAAAATGCCTAAGTTAAGTTGCGGAGGCAACACCTGCGGCGGTAAAGTTGTGGAGGGAACATGTGCAGCAGGAAAGGTGCCGAGGCACTTTGCCTTAGCGCTGCCATTCCTAATATCTTCGGTTCTGCCGCCATTCGAAGTTGCTGAGGGAAATAGAAAGCCGAAGCAACTAAGTTGCCGAGGTAACACTTGCAGCGGCCAAGTTGCGGAGGCACTTTGACTCAGTGCCGCCATTCCTAATATCTTCGGTTCCGCCGCCATTTGAAGTTGCTGAGGGAAAGAGATTGAATTATGGCATTTTAGAAATCAAATCCATAAATATGATAATTTGCATATAGTGAGGATATGGACTATAACATTATCTCTTAGGGGGTGTTTGTTTGGAAGGATTAGAGTGTGGAATAGGACTCCTTGTCTATTGCATGAGATAGTCCGATGTTTGGTTCAAAAAATATAAGTTGGACTAATAGTCTAACCGGACTATCAATCCCTTATTTGTAAGATTATTGTGTCCAATGGAGGCGTGTGGGATAACTCCTCCGAATTTGAAGGTTAAAATAACAATTTTGGCCCTCATTTTTTGCCCACAATTTTTTTGTTTATATTATTTTTAATTATACTTAGTAAAATAAAATAAAATTTAAAAATCTCAACTAAAAATTAAATTAAATTAACACTCCAATGCATTACAATCCCCCTTTAAAAATTTAATTTATTCAATTTATTTAATCAAAAATAAAATTAAAAGTTCAATTTATACAATTTATTTAATTAAAAATAAAATTAAAAGTTCAATTTATTGAAAAGTTCAAATTAAAATAAAATTAAAAAACCTCAACTAAAAATTAAAATAAATTTATATAATTTTTATTGGTGTTCTATTTATTTAATTTTTTAAAAGTTTGGTAAAAAAATTAAATAAAATAGGATATACATCGGATTCAATAGAATAGTAAAATCTAAATATATAATCTCATGACTAAACAAACATAGGATTCAATAGAATAGTCCAATCCAGACATCTAATCACATGACTAAACAAACATAGGATACAAATCCAGTCCAGTCAAATAGTTCGGGGACAATGTATCCCAGAACTCGTAGTTCAGGGACAATGTATCTCAAAATTAATAGTCTAGTGGATTACAATCTCCCCTTATCCAGTCCATTCAAACAAACACACCCTCAGTGTATACGGGATTTTTCAAACTATTCCAAAAGGATGTGAGATTATTCAAACCATTCTAAAAGGAGTACAAAAATTCCTTAATAAGTTTTGAGCAAATATATAATTTCAAACTGTGAGTGTTACGCTTGGGAAAAGTATACTAAAAAGTTTTTTAATGTTTTTGTATGTGTTACATTAGAGTGTATTATATTGAAGTATTACGTTTAAGAAAAGTACACTAAGGAATTTTTTTGTATATTACATTGGAGTGTTAAGTTTGGGAAAAAGTGAACTAAGAGATTTTTTGAAGTGTTACGTTATTACGTTTGGAAAAAATATACTAAGGAGTTTTTTAGTGTGATATATTGGAGTGTTAAGTTATTGGAGTGTTACGTTCTTATTTGTAATGTGGGATTTGATTTAGAATGAGGAAAAATCC
This sequence comes from Camellia sinensis, assembly GCF_004153795.1. Lineage (NCBI taxonomy): Eukaryota > Viridiplantae > Streptophyta > Magnoliopsida > Ericales > Theaceae > Camellia > Camellia sinensis. The sequence goes on from NW_021025289.1 coordinate 2,454,029, forward strand.
AACACCTCTATAGTGTAGATTGTCCAAATATGTAATTTCACATTTAAAGAAATCCACTTTTATCCCTAAAAATTAAACCAAAACATGTAAGTGACTATCATTTTGTGTAGTTTCCACTTTAATAGGATCTTTAGGTTCATAAGAAGAAAAAAAAAGGACTAAATAGTTTACAAGATTACATTTTAGGATTTATTGATGCTTCACCCAAAGATTTTAATCTCTTTTTCATCGCAACATGACATCAATATTTGTTTCAATTGTTTTATCAAATTTTTTGATACAAATTTTAAATATTATTCTTTTTTTTTTATTACGGATGTTAACTATGGGGAAGTATTTTGAGAATGACGCCACGTGGCCGAAGTTCAGCCGAGGTGTTGGCCTCAATGCCACGTGGGCAAGTCATGTTGCCGAGGTGGTTGCAGCATTGCCGGGGTTCAGTGTAGTAATACCGAAATCCCAAGATATTCGGATAGAGGACGAGAGTCCCAGAAAACAAAGGGGACTTAGTCTGGATAAGGACAAGGCTCTTGAGGAGTTTATCCCTATCTTGCTGTGAGTCCGAGATAAGCGTTGTACTTGAGTCCTATGAAGTGGACTTCTAGGGAAGTTGGGCACTATTGGCTATAAAAGAAAGGCACCTACATGGGTCTAAGGTATGTTTTATTTTGTGAAGTTTAGTGCTTGTGTGTCATTTTGAGAGATAAGACTACTAACTTGATCATCAGAGTGCCTCTGGGTGGATGAGCCACCGTGGTATTCTCATCTTCTTGTTGGCAGGTGGTTGGCTTAATCTATTTTGCCACGTGCTCTCTAGCTAAGTTCCTTGTTTGGTTGTGAGGTTAGAAATCAACACCTACAATTTGGCGCCGTCTGTGGGAACTTAGTAAGGATAGATAACCAATAACGGATAGGAAGTGAGGATCGGGGATGACATTCACAGTGAGGAGGAACACATGGATCCTAATGCTGGAGAAGGAAGCAACGATAAAGAAGTTCAGGAAGTGAATCCCGAAACGAACAATGTCGCCAGGGGCTGAAATGGCCCGAAAATAGGTAGCCGAGATGAATACTACCATGAGAGCAATCTTCAGGTATGGAAGGATAGATCCTTGAGAAGAGACGAGAAATTGAAGGACATGGCGAACAAGTTGACAGACTTACAGATGGTAGCCAACTTTATGATGCAAAACAATGTGATGCAACTAGTGTTTCCCTTGTAAGATACACCAGCCCCAACAGCCAAAGTCAGTGTCCAAAAGGGAAGACAGAAGGCAGTACCAACTGTCCCACAGCATGCTAAGAGACATGAAAATTCATATCGGCAATCACGGGATGTCGGGCGGACAGAGTCATGGCGAAAGGGAGTTACAGAGGACACCACGGGAAAGGAGACCTATGTTAAGGGATCTCGGCAAATCCAAGGGAAGGACCTTTGCTTTAATGATGCAGGGGATGTGGAGAAGTCCAAAAGGCCACATCTTAACACAGGAAGCAGCACGCCGAAAAGCTAAAGTCGATTGATAGCCGAGCTCCCGGACGAACGAAGGAGGTCGTAAGAGATTACCTCCAAAGGAAGAGGCATGATGCCGAGATCATATCCAACGACCAGCCAAAGACACCGTTCTCAGTGAAGTTAAATGTGTTCGAAGTGCCGAAAAAATTCAACATTCCATGGTTTTAGATCTATGATGGTAAGTTTGACCTAAACTTTTATGTTAGTTTATACTTAAATTCAATGGCTTTGTGGAGTGGGAATGAGCAGCTATTGTGTAAGGTGTTCCCATCGTCATTTGGAGAAATAGCATTCAATTGGTTCCACAAACTGCCGAAAGGATATGTGAAGAATTGGGAAGGCCTAGCCGAGATGTTTGTGGCTAGGTTTGTTACAAACAGATTGCGGGCACTGAGGGTAGATTCCCTACTGGCTTTAAAGATTAGCGATGACGAAGGTTTTAGGGCCTACGTCAAGAGGTACTATAAGGTTTACAACCGGATTCTGGCTTGTAACTAGGAACTTATAGTCGTATCTTTTAAGAACAACTTGGATAATGATTTCCCACTTCGGCAATCGCTTGTGAAGACACTCCCGAAGAACATGGAGGAATTAATGGTGTAAATAAAAAAATACGCTAGGGTAAAGAAAGACATAAAGGTGAAGAAGATGAATGCATCAAAACAAGAAAAGAGAAACGGCTCGTCGAAGCAAGGCTGAGGAAATACTGATGTTGACAGGTTGGAGTTAGGATTAATATCCATGTAGGCAGTGAGTACAGTTTTCAAGATCCCCATCTATAAGATCTTGGAGAGAATCAGGAATCAGCTATATTATAGGGCACCACAGAAGGACCCGGGGAATACATGGTGTAGACACCCCATTTTTGACCGTCCTCAAGACTTGGACGTCACCGCTTGAATGCTCGGTGATCATCCTTGTTTGTGTTCTTCTTGAGTTCCCGGAGGCCTCGGCTACGCGCCTTGCCTCAGGAGCTCCTAGCTCGACTGTTTTGTGTCTGGTTTTGCACCAAACACTTGTGTTTTTGCTTTAGAGGGCAAGGAATGGATGTTGGGCCATCCCCACACTCCACCGGCCTTGGCTTGAGGCCACCGGCTGTATTCTATTGCCATCGGCCGAATGTGATGGCCGGTCGGCTATTTTGAATGTCGGTCGGCCAATTTGTTGGTCGGCCGGCCAAGTATGGTTTTCAACAGATATCTCTGCAGACAGCTGGCAGCTGTCATTCAAGGCCATACCCCAGCCCATGCCTGGACGTGGGGGTTCTGGAGAGCAGCAGACTGATATGTATCTATATCAATCAAGCTCTCTCATCAACAAAAGGGAGATACAACTTGGAGCCAACAAAAATCTCTTTCTCTCTCTCTCTCTCTCTCTACATTTTCTGTCTCTCTCTAAAGTTTAGGGCTTGTTTGTGTTCAAAAGTGCATTTTTCTTTGCACTTTTGCATACAAACACCTAGCTCTCTACTCCCTTTGGTGGCCTGAGGTCCTAGGAGGTGATTCTTGGAGTGATTTGAAGTCTTTTTGTTCAGAAAAGGCTGCTGGTTTGGTGTTTTGAAGGTGGTCTTCAAGGGTAAGATACTTACCCCTTTTATTCCCCGTTTTTGCACAAGATTTTAGCCTATCTTGCATGTTGTTTTGAGCTTAGCTATAAACTAAAGAAAGTTCTGTATTTGTATGCTTAAGATGTTTGTTTAAGGTCATTTTGGTGTTGGGGGTCGTCCACCCCCTCTTAGGCCTTGTTTGGCCTCATTTTGAGCCTTATTTGTTGAGCTTTGGAACTTTCGTGTATTGGCCTTCTCACCACTGAAATCCAAAGGATTTTCAGTGGTGCTGAAGTGGTTTTGAGGTCTTGTATAGGGGAGGGACACCCCTCTCCCTTTATGTCTCATTGGTTTGCATTTTGGGCTTAATATGGTAGGATGTATGCTTGGTAGTTTTTAGCATCATTTTAGTGGATATTTGGTTATATTTTGTCATGGTATGCCTCTGTTTTGAGTGGGTTTGGTGGTCTCATGCATGCATCACATGCTTGTCTTATAATCCCATTATTCGCCTAAACATGTATCTTACATTTAGACTACCATGCTCACATGTTTTGGCTTAACCTTATGAAGATTTTAGCTTTGTTTTGCCATGCTTGGGGTTTGGTTTTAGTCGTCTTGATCATGTTTACCATGGTTTGTATAGCCATCATGCATTCTAGCTTGTTAGCCTTGGATGTGTGAGTCAGTAGCATGCTTTACTTGGCTCATTCTCATGATTTGGCATCATTTGAGATCTTATTTCAGTCCATGTAATGTGGCTTTACACTTGCATTTGGCTCTCTTTCAATGCTTTGAAGAGTTGTAGTTTTGTACCTCAAGGGTTGGTCATTGTGCATGCCACCATGCTTAGACATTTGGGATGCCATTTAAGCGGGTTTTGGGGCTTATTCTAATATGCCACGACTCTGATTTTTGCTGGTCTAATGCCCATGTTTGTCTCCTTTTTATGTGCTTAAGAGTCAACATTTCTTACGCCTAAGTATTGGACCATTACATGTGCATGTTTGGGTGTGTTTTGTCCATCATCTCTTGGTACTTTGGCCACTGTTTTGGGTCATGGCTGAGGCCTCCCATTTCAGTTTAAGTCCATCCTTGTATATAAATTGCATGATTGACATGTTGCATTACATTGGTTGCATGCTTACATTGTATCATGTTTGCATGTTTGCGTGTTGTTTAGCTAGTTGCATTACTTAGTCTCGTTGTATGCTTGACATGTTCATATTGCATTAGTTTGGCTTGCATGGTTAGGTAGTGTCATGTTGCATTAGCTTAGCACACTCATATTACATTACATTAGTTGCATTACTTCACATTGCATATAGCATACATACATAGCATTGTGTTTGGTTTGGGGTGTCAAACCAAACACGAGGGGTGAGGAGTGTTCGTACTCCAAGTGATGTAACACGTCTCAACCCTCGGTCGTCAATCCCCTTGACCTCAATATGATAGGGTGTTGGCATTCAGCTCTTTTGGTTGCATGCATTTACATTGAAATGCAAACTTGGCCTCTTAGGTCATCATGCGTCTAAATGCGCAATTGGTGGCACGAGGATCGAGAGCCATGCCCCCTTGAGTCCATTACATGATAGGGAGTGTGTCCATGCATACATTTGCCTAAAAATTCCATGCCATACACTGCTTGCCCTCTGCTGCTGTCAGTTGCAGGTTCTGCAGGAAGATTTGGCCGGTCGGCTAAATACAGTGCCGATCGGCCGGTAATCAGTGGCCGATAGATCAAAAGGAAGCCGGTGGTCATTCCCTTCGACCGGTGGAATTTTTCCCTAGCCGGTAGTATTCCCTAACATCCAGAGAGCATA
>NW_021025289.1:2473004-2567872 GCF_004153795.1 Camellia sinensis
GTATTTTTTTTTTTTTTTTTTTGTGTTTCATTTTTTTTGCAGATTCGAGATTTGATATGGACGTGTTTGGTAATTTGGATGGCCGATGGTAGCTCATTTTATGTTTTTGTTCATATTACCTTACATGTGTTTTGGTCGTGTTGTAAATTTTATATTTTTGTTGGTATTACGGGACACCGCCCTTCATATTTTATTTTTGTTAATATTAGTAGACATGTTTTTTGTTGGATATTAGCAGATGTGTTTGGTAATCTGCATACGGTTGATATTATATTTTTGTGGATATTAGTAGACATGTTTTTTGTGGATATTAGGAGCGTGTTTGGTAATCCGCATGCGGTTGATATTGTATTTTTGTGGATATTAGGAAACACGTTTGGTAATCCGCATGCAGTTGATATTGTATTTTTGTGGATATTGTGTTGAAATTTGACTGTGGTGTTTATGAAAATGAACAGATTTTTGTATTGATTTGTAATGGATATTTTATTGAACAGGTTATTGAAATGCGCAGGCAAGTTTTGGTGAAAAGAAAAATTTTAAATTGAAAATATTACCCTTATTTTAAAATTTTTACAATATTGTTAGTGACGAAAAAAAAATGGTGCTATTGGTTTTCAAACAACATGACGAATAATTTTGTCACTAATGATATAATACCAAACAAATAATTTCGTCATATTTGCTGAATATTTTGTTGCTAAATTGAAATATTTGGTGACAAAATGTTTTTTGTCATTGAATAATTTTCTTTTTTGCTCATTTTAGTGACGAATTTTTTTGTCACCTTAAACCATATCATTGGTGAGGAAAACTTTCGTCACTAAAATATATTTCGTGATGAAATATTTTGTTACAAAAAATAATTAAAGTAAAATATTATTTAGTTTTGGTGACGAAATTTGTGTTTTAGAAGACGAAAAATTCAACATTTGGAGACGAAACATTTCGTCACCAAAAATGAAAAATAGGCGACGAAACTGTTTTTCATCACCAGGTACTTTTTGTGACGACGTATAGGCCACGAAAGTGGTGACAAATTTTTTTCGTCACAGATTACTTTAGTGACGAAATTTTGATGTTTGGGGACAAAATTAGTCTGTCACCAAAGGCTTTTTTTGTTGTAGTGCAATATGTTTGTGATTAAGACCTTTCCCTTTCCCCTCCCCTCTATCGGTGCTTGAGAGCTAGACTTCACGATTCATGTGTAGAATCTTCAGTAGATCCTAATCCACCTGCCTCCTATTCGAAAAATCATACAAATACCAACTGTAACCTATTGTGGAAAAAATATTTCTTATTTTAGCATAAACGAGCGCGTTCAAAAAAATTTAGCATAAAAGAGCTAAAACAATACAAAAGGAGCCACTTACGTACCTCTGAACTCGACGAAGCAACACAGTGACAATCCAGGCCATGATATACACCGGCATGAGGAACGCCAAAATGCGTAGTAAGAAAGCCTGGTGATCAATATTAATACATTTATTTTATGGAGTGTGTATTTCTTATAAAAATATTACTTAGAAGTATATATATATGGCATGTTGTGAATGGAGATTTTTGAAGTAACCACTTACGGATAAAAGATTGTACATGTCACTGTCCTCCTCTTCCACAAGTGAAAATGCATGCCTCATCATCAGAATAGCCATCAACTACAACAATTAAAAATAACAACTCATTTTGGCAAAGGGCTTGCCTTAGATTTGTTGATTATGTGAATACAGCGAAAACAAATCGTAAATAAATGACATTTCATAGTTCTATAAAGCAGTTCTATCATAAACTCCTAATTTGTGACTATGATGAAGCCTTACAATCAGAACAACAGAGCGGAAAATCGCAGTTTTGGCACCTCTAGCAGTGGCATACTCATCATACTCTCCCTCGAGAAGGTTATCTGTTGATGCTGATGCTGCCACAACCCCTGGAGAACGTATTTCCCTAGGACTACCAGGAACAACCGGGCCATCTCTGCAAGACAATTTTTTGAGACGCCTAAAAAATCACAAGATAAAAACAAAGGCATCGATATAACAAAACTAATTTACATTTTTCTCTTAAATTATCAATCTTTGGAACTCAAATATTTATAATCTTGTATTGTAAAATCAAGAGTATATATAAAGCAAGTAGAAAGATCAGACTTGCCTGATATCGAGGGCAGTATCGTCACAATGAGGAAGTGAGGTTGGGGCGGTATAACCAGGTTGGTAAGGCTACATATTTAAAACGTTAGTAGAAAAAACATATAATGGCTACTTATTTGAGCATCGATCACTAGCAAAAATAGAGTTATTGAACGAGGGAAAAAGTATATATAGTCTTTTATGGCAAGAAACTTCAAAGAAAACATAAATAAGTGCATATTTTGTTGAAACAAAAATCCCAAAAGCTTGTTTTCACTAATATGCAATATTTCAAAAGATAAGAAAAAGAAAATGCAACCATTTTCATTCTCAAATGATGAGAGAACTACAATTGTTTGAGAAAGCAGTCTTATATATATTATATATACCTGGTGACAGGCTCCTACCTGGTTTTTTGGTTTTTTGCTTTTGTGGAGCATCTTTTATTTTTCTTTTTGTTGGTTCCTCACCAACAGGCGCTTGGAGCTTCGTGTTAGCTCCAAACTCCTCTTTATTAATGTTTCTAATCATACTGTGTATGTTTCATCAATAAAGATTTATTTGCCGATCAAAAAAAATATATACCTGGTGACAGATTTCACAGATGGTATTCATTTTCTCATTGCACCAGCGCTGAATACATTTCCTGTGAGCGAACTATATAAAAATACAATTGTCAGAAAATATTTTGGAAATTACACTAACATGACTTTAAACAAATAAATGTGAGTAATTTATCTGTGTCTTAAAAATAAATTAGCCTAAGCCGATTACAAATAATGTCATATATAAAGGATTATGGTGACACCTACAAACAAACAAAGGAAAAACATATATATATTATTGTGCCTTATACAAAACAATAAAAAATTTACTAAATTTACCAACTTTTGTCACTATTATAAAAGTTGTTATATATTATCTAAATATTTCACCAATTTTTTTGTTTTTGTTTTTTAACATGGCCTTTCACGTGACCTAATGAGTTTTACAATTTTTTAAATATGATGGACTCCACATATATAAATATCATTTAGGAAAAATTAGTCTAAGGTCTCTCTCCCATTTTTAGTAATGGAAGAAATCTACAATATTTTTTTTTGATGTCTAAGGTCCCTAAATCTCATACCCATCTATTACAGAGAAATTTGATATATCTCATGCTCTCTATCTCTCTCTCTCTCTCGCATCTAAAATTATATACAAGTAACAGAACAAACAAAAACAATTTTAAAGCACTTAGAGAGAGAAAGAGAGAGAGAGTACAGGAAGTGAGATGAGATCAAAGACCGTGTCAAAACAGTCCGAAATTAGGGCTTCGACAACAATCTTCATTCTATGACAAGCATCGATGCGAAGCTGCTTCTCGACGGAGGCCACCGTAATGTCAACGCCATCGTGCCACAGTATATCGATCATTATCACTGCCTCCATGCCGTTGGAAAACTTATCGGATCCGAATCGGTCTATATTTGCATTATAATTCTTTGACTGGAGAGATACCCAAAGAGATAGCGAATCTCACTGAACTCACTGATCTCTATCTCGATGTGAATATTCTCTCTGGGACTATACCTCATGAGATTGGAGACATGGCTAGTCTTCAAGGTTGATGTATTAGTTTTGTAAAATTTGTATTAGAAATTGATTTTTATACACTTTTCTATCTTAAGATTGATGTGAAAGATTCTCTGGATTTGGTAGAAAGAACTTGAATTTTTCTTTTAGATTTATTGGCATTCTTTGTTTTGAACAAATGGATTTGATTTGACTGAATAGCTTAATGAAATAGAAAATGGCTTTTATCTTGATCTTACATTTGTGGGTTTACTCTGTTTCTGGGAAAATTTTACTCTCTTTTGTGTATCTGTACCTCAACAGAGTTCTTGAATGGTATTTTTGCTGGCAAATAAAAAATAGCTTAGAGTCCAGGAAAGGCAAAGAGGCCAAAGAAATTTCAAAATTTCTCTGGAGAGGTAATGTTGTAGGAAGGCAGAGATATTTTTCTGGAGAGTGGGAAATATATGGAAGGCAGAGAATTTCTCTGGAAAGTCCATGAAAGGCCAAGGAGGCCAGAGAAATTTAAAATTTCTCTGGAGAGGTAATTTTGTGGAGAGACCGGTAAAGTCAGAGAAATTTTCAAATTTCTCTGGAGTGTTGAGTCCAGAAGAGGCAGGGAGGGCAGAGAAATTCTCTGGAGTAATTTTGTGGAAAGGCGGAGAAATTTCTCTGGGAGAGTGGGAAGTATATGGAAGGCAAAGAAATTTGGAGAAGGGGAGGGTAGAGAAATTTATAGTGGAAAGTTTAGGAAAGGTCAGAGAAATTTTCTCTGGACCAATTTTTCCTGTGACGTGAATTTTCTCTGGATCAACTTGAGAGACCTTAGACATTATTAAAATATTGAATATCCTTTATGCTACAAAATCTTAATACTAGGAATTTCTGTCATTTATTGTATGAATACTAATAAAAAATGAAATAAATGATTATATATTTTTTTCCCAGGGCAATGGTTAATTGTTTTTGGATCCTCTATTGCTATAACAATGCTAGTGGTATTTAAAATTTTACCTACTGTTTTACTTCTCTCTCGCACTGGTAAAACAGCAAATAAAATTTCTTGTTGGATGTCTTCTAGCCTATTCCATTAAGTCTTAACAATGACTAAGCTAGTTTTAAAATTTAAAGTGTGTCAACATGTTGCACGAGGTGGGATCGACTGAGGATAGACGGTCCAAGCCTAACAACTAGCATAACTGAAACATTTCTGAGAGGGTAATTTTTGGTAAAAATTGGGCCGAGCTATGTGGTGGGCTTCGTGGCCCAAAGCACCAAGGACTTGGTGAAAAGGCCGCAAGGGTATTCCGGCCCAGGAGAGATAAAAGATACTCCGGCCCAAGCTGTTAAAGTTACTCCGGTCAAGAACGATAGATTCATTCCGGTTCTGAGGAGGTGTTGACTCACTACGGTCAAAAGAGATGAAGTTACTTCGGCTATGGAATCGTAAAGCTGCTTCGGTTTGGACAACTTGAGTTAATACGGTCCCAAGAAAGGTAGTCCGGTCATGATGAATTCAGGGTAGGTCGGTCGGAACGTAGCTACTCAGTAGATCGGTCCAAGCATACCACGGTTCGTGTATGAGAGAACCGAGATATGGTGTAGCATGAAGAAGAACCAAACTACTGTTAGTACGACCCACTTTGAGGCTCGGCATAACTAATGTTACTTCGGTCAAATAGTAATTCGGCTATGGAGAAAACCATCCCACTTGGTTTAAGCAGTGGGGAAGGGTGTAAAAGGATAAGCATTATCCTTAGGAGAATGAATCCTAGGAGGACTCTGCATGGAGAAGTACAAGTCCTACCAGGATTGTGCCACGGGAAACTTATAAAAGCCCATGAACATCACCTTGGAGGAGGTAATTGAACATAATTCTTTCTGAAAACTTAGAGCTTTGTCTATTTGTCAAGTTTACTGACTTAGACATCGGAGAGGTTTCCGGCACACACCCGCCGGCTAGCTCACGTTTGTGTTTTCAGGTGACAAAGCGACGTCGTACGGAGGAGCGTGGACTTGGTCAACAGGATTATACGAGGAGAATTATTTCCTCCCCGTACAATTTCAATTTAAATAAAGTGTTACAATCAAAGATCAAAATCAAGCATATATAAACATAGTATTCCTACATAAATATATATACCTTCAAACTTCCATTACAAGCACATGGTGCTTCCAATTCCTTGATAAATCCCTCGTCTTGGCAAATGCGTCATTCAAATTTCTCACCGCCTCCTTCTTCATCCGAATATGTAAATGCCTCTAAATCACAATTTTCAGCATGATACTGCTCGACGCTATATGTAGAAGTGCCTTCCCCGAAATGCCGCATTGATTCTAAAGATGCCGAAGTGACAAGATGATCCGCACATAACACTAGGTGATCACTCATTGTCGTAGAAAAACTCCTGAAAATCGAGACCGACTATGTTGTCATAAATGTTGTTAAATAGAAACAAATCATTTCCATAAAGAGTACAGTCAATGAAATTCAACAAAGTTCATTAATGTTCTGTTCTGTTCAGATTGATTATTGTATTGCCGAGGAAAAACAAAATGGGTCCACTCAACTGAGAGCTTTGTGAAAAAACTTTTACTTTGAATTCATGTTTATTTTATTATTTTTATTTATTTATCATTTTGTCTGAAACAAAAACGACAGAGAAGCACAAACACCTCAATAGTAAATTTTTGTTCTCTCTATTTTTCTAGCCAAACAGACTGTGTATGAAATACATTTGGTTATTCATCACTGCTTGGACTAAAAAAGAACAGCTATGGCAGTAAAAAAGATTTATAGTTTTGTTTTCCTTCGTTTTCTAAGCAACCATAATCATTCACACCATGGACTCATAGACAACATAAAAGCAAAAAATAAAAAGTTTTTGACTCAAATATCAGTTTCCCTTTCTTTTTCCTCTGTTTTTTTCTGTGGAACCAAACAGAGGTCAATGAAAAACGGGGATAAATTTCAGAGAAAATATTCAAAGCCCAGTTCATTATAGCACAAACCCAGAAAACAACAACTAAAAAACCTCACATAGAACAAATGTTAAGTTGAAATGTAATCACAAACCCGAGAAAAATTCACGAAAATCAGAGAACATTCCTGACGTGAAAAAGACAAGTACAATACGAAGAAGAACATAAAAGAAAAGAGAGTGAAAGTAGTTGAAAAGTACAGTCTGTGTCTTGAGTTTGAGCTTCGAACAGGGACGATGAAACTGGAGTTAGAGAGTGTATGGCTGTATATATTGGGTCGGCTGTTGGCGCCTGAGGCTCGGATACTCCGAGACTGTTTCAGCGTTGGTAACGTCAGTCCAACGTCACAAGGGTACAGTGGTCGACCGTCAGCTGGAAAAAAAAAAGGCCGTGTTAAGAGGAAATTGGCCGCGTAATAATGCATTTTTGCTAATTACTGGAGCATCCCCAACGGTGAATCAAAATTTTTATTAAATTTGAGTAAAAAATGATCCATTTTACTAATTTGATACCACTCGCTTCAACGGTGCACTTTCATCAAATTTGTGCTGGGGACAACCGGTTGGTCGACCGGTTAAGCGAAATTTTTTTTTTTTTGATTTTTTTTTTGAACTTTTTGAACCTTTTAGTGGTCGGCCGGCTGGTCGGCCGGTTAGGCAAAAATTTTTTTTTTTTTATTTACTGTTTGAACCTTTTCTTTGAACTGTTTGAACCTTTAGGCGGTCGACCGGTTGGTCAACCGGCCGGGCAACCGGCTGGTTGACCGGTTGGTCTCTCCCAACGGTTAAGAACAGTGATTTGGTAAAATGCTTCGCCTGTTCTCATTTTGGTAAAAGATTTGCTGAATTCTGGATTTGATATCATTTTGGTGAAACCGTTGGAGCTCAAAAAAGTGACTTTTTCATCAAATTTTGAATTTGATACCAGGTTTGATGAAGCGTTGGAGATGGTCTTATGCACTTTCACCAAATCTTTTTTTTTTATTTGGTTGAAAAGATATTGTGACGTGATGTTTTAATGGTATTATAATTGATAAAAATATAAAATTTATAAATTTATATTAAGTAAATAAAAAATATAAGAAGATAGAGCGAATTGTAATTAGTGTGATATATGATCACGCGACATCATAACACCAGTCAATAATTTTTTCTTTTTTGTTCGTTTCTTAATTTTTAGGATAAATTATAAACACACCATCTGAGATTTATTTAAATTACAAATTATTATCTGTGATTTTAGAAATTATATTATACCCTTTAAGATTTCTAATTTCATACCAAATATGTCATTTTATTAATAAATCATCAAGTTAATTAATTATTTTTAATAATGTTAAAATTTTATTTCAATTAATAATTCAGATAATTTTATTATTGTATAAGTGAATAGTTAGAAATTTCACTTTTTCAATTAATTCTGTTAAATGAAAATTTTGATATGAAAGTATTTGTAATTTTTCAAACCACAAGGAGCAATTCATATTTTAAATAAATCTCAAATTGTGTATTTGTAATTTACCCTGTACGGGGGTGAAATATTCTCAGTTCTCTGTACTCCTTGGACCTAAGCTTCATGTAACATCACTTAACCTGAAAACATAAAGATGGTGAGCTGTCTGGCGATGTGCTGCCGAATAAACCTTCCGACGATCAAGTCAACACACTTGGAGAAGAAGAAGAATGGAGAGAGCACTCTAAAGAGAGAGGGTTGGGAATTCCTTGAGATTGCTTACCTCTAACGTCTCCACGTTTCTCCTTTTCTAGGCTGGCTATGCAGCCTCAGATATTGTGGGTGCACTACCTCTGTTATCCTTCTCTAGGCAGGCGACTGTGCTCCCTTCTACCTTTCTTACACGTGTAGAGACCAAAACCTCCAAACAGTGTTTGTTCGAACCGCCAAATGGTATTGATGCATACCAGGAGTGGATTTCCTCTTCTTTACCATTGGTCTAGGTATCTTACACAACTGGGCTATCACTTGGAAGAAACATACATCACAACGAACTAGAATGGTCGAGCTATAGTAAACCGGTCCATCTGAATTGACTGGTCGTAGGGCGCGCGGTTCGGCATCTCGGCCTTGCCCCTTGCTATCTCGTAAGACGTCTCAGCCCTACGTCTGTCCGGACTATCCGTAGCTCGGACCAACGCATCAATGCGGATCTAACCGAATATTGGGTTTCACAGAATCATAGCTCGATTGAGCACCCGTACGCTTCCACATTTCAGTTGATGGTCTACCCGGTTCAACGTAATGGGTCGGGGAGCTGCGTTGGTTTAGTTCGGTCAGGCACAGGGTCTTTGGCCCTCCCAAGGCCCAACACCATATCTCTTGCTGTCGTAACTTGGCCCATTTGTTCGGCACAAATCTTCCTCTCAATTGCCCCATAATCCCATCCGAGCTGAGTGTGATTGGGATTACTATTCTAACCAAGCTATTCGATTTGCTCGATCATTAAGGATTGCGCCTATAGTTTTGTCATCAATCAGACCATCTTTTCAACACCACGTGACCTTCCCTGACTGGTTCCGTGCATTCCCACAACTGTCCACATTATGGCAAAGATTTGAAAAGTTGTCGCCTATTCGGCTTCCCCCTGTATATACACACAAGAAGTCCAAAGACCCTCATCACTGTTCATCTCTCCTCTGCAAAAACCCTAAGCGTTAAACCTTCAAGTTTCTGCCCTCGCCGTCGTCGCTTCTTTTTGAGCCGTTTTTAGCTTTTTCTGTCCTCACAAAGGCCACAATAAGGGTCGTGGTCGACTGGGTGTTGGCTTGGCATCCACACCCATAAGTTTTTCCCACTTTCCTTTCTATTCTCCCCTGATGTTCTTCATGTTCTTAATTCCCATTTGTTTTAGGACTATTGAAATATTGCCAATGCCCTTCTTGTGGGATTAACACTTGTGGAAATTAGGCTAAATCGAAGCCCTAAGTATCAACGGTGCTTCCTTGCCCCTCACTTCCCTTGATTACTATAGGTAATTCTAGGTTTAGGATGAACACTGAAACTTCTGGGTAAAACCGATCAAAAATCCACTTTTAGATCCCAAAAATAGGATTTAGCCGAGCCAAAATTGGTTCAAGGTCCTCCCTTGAGGCTGAGGCTGAGACCGAGATAGGAACCGAAATATTAGAATGAGCACCATAATCGGTCAAACGCCCAGGGTCTCATACCAAGCTAAAACACTTCCTCATAAGAGCTGTGCAAGTTATGTCACGCTAATACTTGGACTTATTTTTTAATAATGCAGAACAAACTAGGACCGACCAGGCTCATTCAACATTACTGTCGGTGAGGCTCAAAGACCGAGCAAACAATCATCGGAGCCACCCAATTTTGACCAAGCTACAATCAAAATTACCAAACTAAATAAAACCGGGATAGATGGGGAAGTACTGGTTTATGGTTAGTTTGCCTGGCGCAATGGCCGAGCTCTATAGAGAATACAATATTCCAAACGACGTCCACTTGGAGCTAGCCAAGAAAGGAGACACTTCCTGGGGCGAGCTGGACAAATGCCCCTTCATGGTCGTGTCTATTGTAGAAGGCGGCTTACGCTTCCCCGTCCAACCCCTAATCTGTGAATTTTTTAGGCAGACTAGGTTGTGCCCTACCTAAGTCTCTAACAACACATATAAAATAATAAACGGCATGGCCGCGCTGAATAAGATACTCGGTTTGAATCTCGACTTCGTCGAGATATTCCATCAGTATACACTTAGCAAAAATAAATGAGGATTTTGCTAGTATCTCAAAGTTAGGAAAGACCAAACAAAACTTATTAAGGGTAACCCAGATAAAGAGACAAATGATGATGATTTCCTATGGGTGTCCGGTAATTACGAAGACACCGAAGCGTCTAGACCGGGCTGGTACATAAGAAAATACTTTGGGAGTGCTCGTGAGCACCTCAGCATGTTTTGAATTCTGTAACTGTTCTTGTTTTTGCCGATCTAACCCTTGCATTCCTGTTGCAGACTACAGGCTCTTGGAAGACGATTACTCACGCGCCAACCAAGAAGCTATAAGGGTTGCTTTACAGCACTCGGTCGAGGAGCGAGAGCCTCAAAAGTTGCTCGAATACAAACCGAGTTGCCGTTACACGGTGCCGCGCAGGAGCAGGGTGACCGACTTCCTTCGTGCCCTTTCTCCAGAGCTAGATCCAAACCTTCTGCCAATGAAACTAGTTCCCTTAACCATCGAGCAGGAGATGGCCAAGATCCGGGCTATCAAATCAATGATATCTAGCGAGCCGAGTGACCCTTAGCCCGCAGAAACAGCTGGGGACAATCTTCCACACCAGTCGCGCAAGACAAAGAGGCAGTGCTGGCTCTCTGCAGAGAGCAAGCTGTCGGTCGGTCTAAGAAGAGGCCGAGAATAAATTAATCTGAGCAACATTTGGTAAATAAGGACTCTGTCGAGCTCCTATCTGCTGACCAGGGGGAGCAGACTAACTAACCAATCACCGAGCGATCCGTCTGCTCTACTGCCCCCTTAGTCAGGTCACCCGAGATGAAGTACAAAGGCCGAGCAGTAATTACCGCTGACTCAGTCTATGTCGACAAGGATTATTCGCTCGGCTTTAACATGACCAAAGGATTACTTCTCCCAGCGGATATGAAGAAGCATGAAGAATTGTCCGACCTGAAAGTCCTCCGTTCTGCAGCAAAGTTAATTATGCTGGTAAGTGAACAAGCCCTTTTGTTGTGAACTTGTTGCTCGGTTTTGATGTCCTGACACCTATTGTTTTACAAGCTGCGTAGAAGAACTATCTGGCCCACGAGTGTATGATCGTCGTGAGGCAAAGTCTGAGGGAGGCCGTTGCCGATAACAAGGCCAAGACCGCCGAGCTAAAGAAGTTAAAGTCCTCTCAGGAGGCAGTACTGGCCGAACGGGATCGGAAAGCCTTGCAAGTGACGAAGGCCAAATATATCGCCGAGCTGCGCAAACTCTGCGAAGCCCATAAAGCCGAGCTGGAGAAGCAAGTCGATGATGCTGAAGACCGCGGCTATGTGGAGGGCGAAAAGCCTATGAACGGCAGATGGAAGGGACCAAGGACATCTTTTTCTAGTGCGGCTGGAAAGCTGCCGTGGAAAAACTTAGCCTTGGTTAAGACTCTGGCGTGTTCAAAAATCCCCCAGTCGCCTTTATTCTAGTCTATATGCAAACTTATGCAAGCACTTGTGGACTCGCCTTTTTCCGCGCCCCTGCTTTTCGGAAAGGGTTTGAAAAGAAGGCCTCACAGTTCGAACTCCCACAGTTCTAAATCTAGTCTCACAAGTGCAATGTGAAACTGATAATCATCAAAGAGTCTAAATCCAACAAATCATTTTGGAAAATCAATTTTCAATCAAATAATGCCAAAATTGGACTGCTTTGCCAGATCATAGAGTCACCACCTACATATTTTGTTCTTGGAGAAATTTAGAAAACCCTGACTCGTGCCAAAGGTTATGTGTCTGTCATCACCAAAGTTGCCTCGGCTCGGGAACTTGGGTACGAAGGGGGAAGGTTATGAAATAAGCACCCCCGCTCCCCCGATCAAAAGATCAGCCTCTATTAATCATGATATGATATTTTATAAATATTATGCGTTCTTATTCCGGTTATTAGCTACCTTTACTATGTGACGCGCACAAGGAAGTATAGATTAGGTCGCAAGAATTAGAACATATTCAACTCATGTTTGTTATGAAAATGGTTTGAAGTTGCCACCCTAAAATGGGCTTAAAAATGTGGATTTGCCACCAAACAAGATGGGCTTAAAACATGATTTTGCCACTTCGCAAAGTGGGCTTAAAACGCGTGTTTGTTGAATCGTTCCAATTCAAACAATAAGCCTTCATCCACAGGCATTCATGCAGTTTAGCATTTAAGCACATAGCCTCATGACAAGCATGCTAAACATGGCAATATGGCAATCACACTTATGCAAGTATGCTAAAACGTAAAACTTACCGAGTACTCCAAGCCAAAACAAAAACTAGTTAGAAAAATGCATGATCCTAACTATATAAGATGCCTAATGCAACACATACAATAATGCAACTAAATAGGCTTAACTACTTAATCATTGTATTTTGCAACACTTTGATAGCATACTTTAAAACACGTATTCAAAGAAATATTAAAATTACGATGCAATTTGAATGATGCGACGAGCTTCGGTGCATGCAAGACAAATGAATGGATGCAAACATGCAAGCATAAGGTATGCTAATCGAAATATGATCCCTAATCTAACCATCAAAAGCGGGTAAATAAAAGGAAGAAAGATGTGGGGTTGGAAGACATACACGCACACACACACACTTATTACAACATTATGCCCTTGCGAAGGAGGGTCCAAATGAATAAAAGCTAACTAACTATGCTAATTAAGCTAAGCTAAGCTATTACAAACCGAAACTAATTAACTATTCTAGTTAACTAATTATTACAAACCAAAGTTGAATAACTAGCTATGCTAAGCTAATTAAACTAATTAAACTAATTAACTATCTAAGCTAAGTGAATAATCACAATGCTTGACACTTGTATGAATAAAGCGAATAGATGGCCTCGGGGCGAGAGATCCATGCATGCTTGGATTCTCCTCCCGAAAATGCCACCGCCTTGCCGTTGCAGCCTCTGTTTGCACACTTTTAAACACCAGCAGTGCTGCCACCTTCCAGAATGCCTCTGCTCCAACTCAGGAGCACACTTGTGCAAAATTTCATTTATGGCCGGTCGGCTACAAATGGTGGCCGTCGGCTACCATTAGTGGCCGGTTGGCTACTGGTGGTGGCCGGTCGGCCACCCCTTCACTAGACTTCTTCTTTTGCTACAACAGAGAGCAAACAGAGACAAAACAATGTATTCTCAAGAAGTGTGTGTACTGTTGCTCTCCTTATCATCACACAAGCTCAAAGGAGAGTCACTATTGGCTCTTAAACCATCAACCAAGCATTTTCAATGCATGATAGCTAGAGAACCAAGCTTGTACAAGCTTAATAACTGCAAAACAAGACTCAACAAAGCCATAACCCTATCATGTATGATCAAGGGTGATGGTGACCGAGAAAAATGGCACGTTTCATCACTATGAGTATGAAACGTCCCATTTTCCTCATGTTCGAATTAACCTCCGATTCGAACACATGCAATGCAACACAAAAGATACTTTATCTTGCCTCTTTTACTTTGTTCATTTTGTTTACTCATTTTAGATTACTAATCCATTCTTTAATTGATTAGTCCAAAAGGTGAGTGTCCTCTAATTGAGAGTAGGCTTAACCACAAGTGCCTTAAGCATGAAAGAAACCTCATGCCGTTAGTAATGAACTCCCGAAAGAATTAAATGATTAAGCACGAGTGTCTCAATTTTACACTTAAGCCAACAAGGGGTTCAAAGTCACTTTCAAAATAAATGAAAGAGTGAAGAATAGAGGAAGGTTGCAAAGATTTCAGTGCTGAAATGGAGTGCAAAATGACACTTAAACATGCAAGCAACTCATGCAATTCATGTTTAAAAGCCTAAAACATTAAGCTAGTGAAGCCTCTTTACACTACAACCACACAATACAAGCCTCAAAGGACCAAACCAGCTCAAAATAGAGCTGAAACCAGTCAAAACAGTAGCAAAAACATACTGAGATTAAGGTACAAAATGCTAAAAAAACATGCTCACATGTTAAGCTATCTAGGCATGCAAACAAGACACAAGGAGGAGAGGCTACCCCTTCCAATTTTGGACTTCAAAACAAGGTTTTTGCCACTAAAATAACTCTGAATTTTAGTGGTTCAAAGGCCCAAAATGTTTGATTTGAATAAACTAAAAGATGGTGTAAAAGTCTACACAATTAAGCAACAAGAATGGTGGACTACCCCTTTACACAAAATGGCCTCAAACCATCACGTTAAGCCTAAAAAACCAGAGTTTTTTGTAATTGAAAACCAGCTCAAAAACAATACAAAAGGATTGCAAAACAAGTAGTCAAAGTAAGTACACTAAGTAAGTGAACTACCTCTTGAAGCTTAAGCACAAAATAGCCACAATTTCAGGCTCAAACCTCCTTCCAAAGCTCAAACTAGGCTCCAAGGGACCTCAGCTCAAGGGTGAGAGTGTTTGGTTAAGGCTTGATGTGCAAAGGTGTAGAGAAACAAGACTTTAAGGCACAAAACAAGAAAATAGAGAGAGAGAGAGAAATTTGATCCAAATTTTCTAACCCCTCCAAATAGGGGAGAGCACCCCCTATATATAGAAAACCAAGGTTGAAGCTTGAAATCATCCTACCACGTGTATGAAGATGCACTTCAGTGAACAACAGTTGGCACAGTTGGCAGACAAATATCTAAAATAGGAGACAAATGGCCATCGGCCATCACAAGTGGCCAACAAGCACAACTAGTGGCCGACATGGCCTAAGACTAACCGACAAGTTCCCCTCCTTCCAGGCAAGAGGCAACAAGGTTTTGGCCCAAAACAAGCACAAAACAAAAAGGTTTAAAAGCTCAAAGACAAGGCATTCCGCCAAGGACTTTGGGCGCTCAAGACGAACACAAACATGCACAATCATCAAGTGCACAAACAATGACGTCCAAGTCTTAAGGACGGTCAAAAATGGGGTGTCTATAGCACCGTGCAACATAAACTAATAGAGGAGGCAAAACTGGCAGCTGCGGCAGATGCTTCCGCCGTGCAACCCACCGATCAAAACCCTCCTTCTGAGGTGTCCGAGGAAAGAGGAACCCAAGAACAAGAAGAGCCCGAATAAGAGGGGGATGCAGTGGTCGGCGCTGAAGAAGAAGATGCCGAGATAGGGGCGACCGACCAAGTTAACACCATGGATTTGGATTGATCTTTCTCTCTTTTCTTTTTCTTTTTTTGGTTTGTAACCGGGCAATGATCCCTTGTTTTGTAATCACACTCGTTCATGAATGAAAAATGATTAATTTTTTGCTCGCTATGTATTAGAATTTTTGTTTGCCTTGTTGTCATTTTCTTCGATTTGGCCAAGATATTTATCGTTTGGTTTCACAGCTTCAAGCTAAACCTACATGTAGCCGAGATAAAATCTTCTCATTGTATTCTAAGTGTAATGATCTCTGTTAGGCCGTGCTGCTTTCGCTTTAAACCCGCACAACTGCAAAACTCCTTTGTAGCTCGGTTGGAAGTCTAATGAGCAAAAACCAGCTCGAGGGGCGAAAACACTTTAACAAGCGAAATCAGCTCAGTTGGGGAAAAATTAACCCTTGTAGTGGACAAATTGCCGACTTATTCCAAGGCGAGCGAATCATTTTGGGTTAAAGAACAAACTCAGCTCGGTCTAAAAATTTATTATTTTGAAATTTGAATATGACAAACACCAGCTCCTTGATCGGGTAAGCAAGTTCAGCTCAGCTACAATACAAGTTGGGCAAAATTGAAACTGTTTGTTTGGGCGAGCAAGAAACAGCTCGATGAGTGAGCAAAATCATCTCTATATTGGCGAACAACAAACAGCTCGGGCAGTCATGAGCAAAATCTGCTCTTCAACGGTGAGCAATAATCAACTCGGTCAGTCATGAGCAAAAATTAGCTCGATGTAATGAGCAAAATCAACTTTACAATGGCGAGCAAAAATTAGCTCGGATAATTATGAACAAAATTGGCTCGGCTCAAACACAAGTTGGGCAAAACACCAACTGTTTGGGTGGGCAAGCAAGATTAGCTCGGTTTAACGAGCTAAATTAACCCATAACCGGACAACCGCTAGTACTGCAAAAGTCAGCCTGGTTTGGAATGTTTGCCCTAGTACTCATAGTAGCTTAATATCCTTGTAACATTTTTGTAACGCATAGTATAAGAGAAAGAATGGGCTGTCTTCTATTACACATTACAGATTACACCCAATGCCAAAAGGCCAAGTTACAAAAAGCAAAGGAGTAGAAAAGATTGCATTTCAAAAGTAAAATATCTTGAGGTTGGTCGCATTCCATGGTCTAGGGATAGCTTTGCCATCTAAGTCTTCCAGGTGGTATGCCCTTTTGCCTACAAGGCTAGTTATCTTGTAGGGCCCCTCCCAATTTGCTCCTAACTTGCCCTTCCCAAGAATCACTGTGTTGCCCATTACTTTCCTCAAGACCCAGTCTCCGACCTTGAATAGCCTAGGATGCATGGTCTTGTTGTATTTCTTGGAGAGCTCTTGTTGGTAGGCGGCTATGTGGATTAATGTATGTTCCCTCCTTTCTTCAGCTAGGTCAAGCTCTAGGGCTACAGTTTCATTGTTTAAGTCTGGTTCAAAACTTTAGGATCGGATGGTTGGCATGCCGATTTCCAATTGTATGACTGCCTCCATACCGTAAGTCCGGGCAAATAGGGGTGTACACAGTCCAGATTGGTTCAGTTTTTAGAAAATCCAAGAACCGAACAGATCCCAACGGTTCTGTGATTTTGAAAACCAGACCAAACCATTACACTTGAAAAATCGGACCAAAACTAAACCAAAATAACAGTTCGGTTTCAGTTTGGTTCATTGTTCCAAAAATTTCCATTTACAAGAATAAATTGTTAATATTAGCAAAATTATTACTCAAACTAATTATATTTAACTCATCATAAAAACTAATAATATTAAGGCATTACTCAACATTACATATCTATATCATCCTAAGATCATTAAAATTACAAAAAACCAATTAATAAAAATAAAACTTGATATTATATATATCTAAATATATCTTTTAAAATTTGGTTCGGTTCGAACCATGGTTTTTTCATAAAATCCATTAACCGAACCGTTTTTACAGTTCTCATATTTCTTAAACTGAAACCGAACCGGTTCTTAATATAACCGAACCAAACCATATGATTTGGTCTGGTTCGATCCGGATTACCAGTTTGAACGGATTTTTGAACAACCCTAAGGGCGAATGGAGTTTCCCCGGTTGAGCATCTTGGTGTAGTGCGGTATGCCCAAAGCACATTGGGAAGTTCTTCAGTCCACCTCCCTTTGGCCTTCTCCAGTTGCTTTTTCAGCCCGTCCAAGATGGTTTTGTTTGATGATTCGGCTTAACCATTCGACTGGGGGTAGGCCGGTGTAGAGTTGTAAAATTCAATCTTTAACTCCTCATAAAATCCACGAAAGAGTTTCCCGTCGAATTGCGTGTCATTATCCGAAATGAGGGCTTTTGGGATGCCGAAGCGAGTGATGACATTCTGGCAGACAAACTTTTTTACATCCTTTTCCTTGATGGTGGCCAACGGCTCTGCCTCTACCCACTTAGTGAAGTAGTCCGTAATAGCGATGAAAAATTAGCGATTGCCTGGAGCGGTTGGAAGCGGTCTTACAATGTCTAGCCCCCAACGCGCAAATGGCCAAGGACTTGTAAGGGGGAGTAACTCTCTGGCCGATTGGTGGATTTGGTGAGCGAATTTTTGACATTTTTTGCATTTGTGAACATATTTCTGCGCGTTGACCTACATTTACAGCCACCAATAACCCTGAAAAATTGCTCAGTAAGCCAAAGATCTACCCCCAATATGGTTTCCGTAGATGCCTTCACGAATCTCAAAGAAGAAAGCTTCAACCTTGCTAGGGTGGACACACTTCAGGTATGGCCTAGTGAAAGATTTCTTGTACACGGTGCCAGATGGAGAGAGCCAAAGCCGCTCTGACTTGGCCTTGATCTTGTTGGCCTCCTTCTTTTCAGTGGATAGAATTCAATCCTTCAAGAAGGTGATGATTGGATCCATCCAAGATGGACCCAAGTCGGCGTAGAGTACTTCAAGCGCCTCCGGTTCCTCAATGCTCGGTCAGGGTAAGATTCTATCATCAAAGGATTGGGAAAAGTTGTTTGCATAGATGCTAGGCCGGCCAATTCATCGGCTGCATTGTTTTCATCGTGGTTAATTTGTTTCATTCTTATTGCAGCAAACTTTTTTATCTCTGCGCATACCAGCGCTTGATACTTAGCCATTCTTTCATCCCTGGCCTTATATTCCCTGGAGACCTGATTAATCACCAGCTTGGAGTCCTTGAATACCATAAGTTCTAATGCCTTCATTCTCAAAGCACTCTTCAATCCGGCGAGAAGGGCATCATATTCCGCCTCATTGTTGGATGCTGGAAAACCAAGTGTCATAGCATGCTCAATGGTCATCCCATCTAGAGATGTCAACACGACCCGTAGCTCGGCGCCATGTCTATTGCAGGTCCCATCGACGAAGAGCTTCCACATCTCGCCAATGAACAACTTCCAGCAGTCGGAGGGATTTGAGAGTTCCTCAACTCCAAGGGACTGGTCGACTTAGTTTGATTCTTTATTGCACCTCCATCAAGCTCGTATTTCGATAAATTGGCCGGTTCTTCCATTTCTTGCTCGACTTTATCATGTCGTTCTGCTACTTGTTGTCCACTACTTATTCCTATTATCGGAGCCGTAGGCTGCCCCAAGTTCGCGTTTGCCAAATCGACAAGGCAAACAGGGTGTGTTCAAGAAGCAAATTCCGCTACGAAGTCAGTAAGGGCTTGAGCTTTGATAGCAGTGCACGGTTGGAACTTGATGTCGTATCGTCCCAACTCTACGGCCCACTTCAAAATTCTGCCGGTGAAGTCTGCCTTCTCAAAGAGCACCTTTAGCAGAAATTCGGTTAGCGCTATTATTGTGTGGGCATGAAAATAGTGCGCCAACTTTCTAGAGGTCATCACAAGAGCCAAAGTCAATATTTCAAGTGGCAGATATCTCAATTTGGCTAGGTGCAGTGTCTTGCTAACGTAAAAAATAGGGAGGTGCTGGATTCCCTCAGCACGAACATGGACAGTGCTTACCGCGTGCTGAGAAACTGCCAAGTAGAGATACAACTCTTCACCCGGTTGTGGTGTGACCAAGATTGGGGCTGAGGAAAGGTATACTTTCAGATCTGCCAGTGCGTGGTCGCACTCGTCATCCCAAAAGAACTTGGCTTTCAAAGTTTTGAAAAAGGGTCTGCAACGATCTGAAGATCGGCTGATAAATCTATTCAGCGTAGCTGCCATTCCGGCGAGATGTTGGATGTCTTTCGTGGAGTTTGGCTGCTCCAGTTCTTGTATTGTTTTAATCTGGGAAGGGTCGGTTTCGATTCCTCGGTTGGTGACCAAAAAACCTAGAATTTTTTCGATTCCCACTCCGAACGCACACCTGGAGGCATTTAAACGTAGCTTATGATGTTTGAGTATGGAAAACATTTCTGCTAGGTGGGCTAGGTATTGGGACTTGTCTTTGCTCTTGACCACTATGTCGTCAATGTAAGCTTCCATAGTGCGGCCAAGAAGAGAAGCGAACATTTTGGTTACCATCATCTGAAAAGTTGCCCTGGCATTTTTGAGACCGAAACGGCATGCCCTTGTAACAGTACAAGCCTCTTTGAGTGGTGAATGAAGTGGTCTCTCAGTCTGGTTTGTACATGGCGATCTGGTGGTAGCTGCGATATTCGTCCAGGAAGCTAAACCTCTGATGGCCAGCAGTTAGATCTACCAGCTGGTCGATTCTTGGGAGAGGGAAGTTGTCCTTTGGGCACGCACGGTTGACTGTCTTATAATTGACGCACACCCGCTATTTACCATTCTTCTTTGGTACTACCACCGTGTTAGAGATCCATCTGGGATATTGCACTTCTTCAATTGCCCCAGTTTCCAGCAAGTTCTTGACCTCCTCTGCCACTACTTCGGCATGGTGCAAGGCCGAGTGCCACGTTCTCTGAATGACCAGTCGTGTATTTGGAAAGACATTCAACTGGTGGTAAATGAAGCTAGGGTCGATGCCAGGCATATCGTAAGGCGTCCACGCAAAGGCCTCAATGTTGGAAACCAAAAAGTTGACATAGTTGAGTCACTTGGCGCTAGACAAAGATGATCCCAAGAGAAAGAACTTATTTGGATCATTCTCATCAACGCGTACTTCCACCAAATCTTCAACCGATTTCTCTTCGGCTTTTCTTCCCACATCTTCTAGGACTTCCTTTCCTTCTGGCCTTTTTATCATTTGGACAAAGCCCTTGGCAGCCTGGCTGCCATTCACTGCGACAAAGCATTGTTTTGCCATTACTTGGTCCCCCCAAACCTCTTCTACTTATCCGGCTAGTGCAGGAAAGCGCAGGACCTGGTGATAAGTCAACGCTATTACTTGCATGGCGTGCAACCAGCCCTTTACTAAGATTAGGTTATAGGTTGATGGGACCTTAAGCACCTAGAATTTCACTTACTTCGTGACTGACCCAGCTTTGTCTGGCAATATGATTTTTTCGATTGGCCATTCTGGTTGAGAGTTGAAGCCAACCAAAGGAGACGTTGCTAGAGCCAAGCCTTTGTCCACCAACTTCATTTGTTTGAATGCGTCATAGTACATGATCTCGACCGAACACCCCTGGTCAACCAGAATTCTTTTGATGTCGAAGTCTTTGACGCAAAGTGTCACAACTAAGTTGTCATTATGAGGTGTTTGACTTCCTTCCAAGTCCTTGCTTGAAAAAGTTAAGACGTCCTTTATCTCAGTCTTCCCTTTCTTCATGGCGGGCTGAATTGAGAGCACTTCCCTTATGTGTTCAGCCTTCTTGATCATCCCCCTCAGCTCGCAAACCCGCGCCAACTCAATGATGCCACGAATAACATTGATTACTCCTTGGGGCGTCGCATCCAAGGCGGCAAGTCCATTTGGCTTGGCTTATCCTTATGGAAAAACCCTTATTTCCCCGTCAATATACTAATTCAAATGCCCAGCTGCAACCAGCTCCTCCAAGTGTTGCTTGAGCGACACGTAGTCCTCCATTCGGTGTCCCCTTTCTTCATGGAAGATGCAGCGGTACCTCGAGTTAAAGCCTCTCTATGTGTCTCCTAATTTGGGTGGCCAATGCACGTCTGGCTCACCTCGAATTTCACTGAGAATGCATATAGACACCCCATTTTTGACCGACCTTAAGACTCAGACGTCACCAACTGAGCGCTCGGTGATGTTGCATACTGTGCTCGTTCTGAGGTTGCGGAGTCTCAGCTGCGAGCCTTGCCTCCGAACTTCGAGGCTCTTTTGTGCTTTGCCTCAGTTTGCGAACCAGGTCCTATTTTCTCTTCCCGAAGGGAGAGAGAGGTCTCGTAGACCATCTCTCAGTGGCCGTAGGCTACGTTTCGTGGTTGTAGGCCATTTTTTCCGTTTGGAGACCAGTTTTTGATTTTCGGAGCCGTCGGCCGTGCGCCTTGGTTCGGGACCACTTGACTACCTCCGTTTGCTCCGGTTTTTGGCACACACCTTGTTTCCTCTCTTTAGAGGGACACTGTGGCCTGGGAGACCACCTTCGTGGTCGTACGCCACCTCCGGTGCTTAACAGCTTGTTTTTGGGGCCCCAGACCGCGCGTTTTGGCCCCCGAACCCTCGTTTTGCATCGGTTAGGGTTCATTTTTGGCAGGGACCCTATTTTCATTGCTAGGGATGTGGTAGTATGGTGGGAGGCCACCTTTTCCCCTTGGAAACCAGTTTTCTCTTTTTCTCTCTCCCAAAGCTGATTTTTCTGACAGAAAGCTGGTTTTTCTCACTTTTGAGCCATAATTTCTGGTTTTTCATACCACCATTGTGTCGTGCTCATCTGGGAGGCCACCAATATGGGTAGGCCAACCAGTATTTCTTCTTGACCCTTTTCAACCTTGCTAAAAAGCTGGTTTTCCTCTCTCCTAGGTCACATTTTCTAGTTTTCCACCATACAGCTGTGTTGCACTCATCTAGGAGGCCACCTTTTTGGTATGGCCGACCAGCATTTCTCAATAATCCTTTTGACCCCTGGTTAGCCGACCAGGGGGAGTGGCCGGCTGACCAGGGCCGGCCACCTTAACTGGTCAGCCTGCTTCTTGCTTTTTGCTCTCTCTGAATGCATCACAGCTGTGCCAGCTGGGGGGCATTTGGACCATCCTCCATACACGTGTATGGAGGATATTTGAAGCTTCCAAGAGAAGCTTTGGCCTCTCTTCTCTATAAGAGAGGCCCTCCTCTTCCATTAGAGGGGTTGAACCATTTTGTTTAAGGCTTATACACCTCTCCCTCCATAGCTCACTATTCCAAGCTCCAAACCCTAATATTCTTGCACCATTTGCACCACACCTCATAGCCTACCACCTCTACCATCCATTCCAGCACTTTGGGACTGATTTTCAGGGGTTGAAGGTTCACCAACTTGGTCTAAAAGTTGCTGCATTGCTGTGCTACAAGGGTAAGTCTCCATTTCCCATTTTCTTGCATTATTTTGCTCCATAGCTTAGCACTATTTGCAAGCATTTATGGGTTTTATTATAAACTGTAGAGTGTCTTATTTTGAGCTCCTCTTGAAGTTTGAATCAGGATACTTTTCAGTTTGAGGTCTTCTACATCCTTGTATGCTTCATCTCTCTTTTAGGGCTTATTTTGCATGATATCTAAGCCTTACTTGCAAGCATTTTAGAGATTTTCCATGAACTAAAAAAGGTCTTATTTTGAGCCCCTCTTGAAGTTTGATTAAAGTCATTTTTCTGTTTGGGGTCATCTTCCTCTTGGCATGCTTCATTTCCTCATGATTAGGGTTATGCATTAGAGCATTCGCATTGGCCTTGGTTTGGCCTCTTAGAAACTGAAATCCAGTGGATTTTCAATGGCTTAGATGTGTTTTTGAGAGATAAAATCAGAAGGGGGTGACCCCCTCTCTCCTTGTCTTGTTTGTTGGTCCTTTTGGCCTTCCAAAGGGCCCCTTACTTGCATGTTGTGAAGTCACTTTTTAGGCCCAATTTGGTGAGTTTCAAGGTCTGCCTTAGCCCTGTCCAGAGCCTCTTTGACCATATTTTGTGTCCCTCATGCAAGTGTGGAACAATCCTCCTCAAGGCCTTTCAAGAGGACCTTTCATTGAATGCTTCCTAGACTAATTTCAGGGCCTTTTTGGTGAGTTTTAGGGCTGTCATAACTTATTTCCAAAGGCGGTTTTTCCCTTTTGTCTGTCTATCATGTATGTGTAGAACAACCCCTCGCATGCCTTTCCAAAGGGGCTCATCATTCTTGCATGTGTTGACTGAGTTTCAGTGGTTATTTGGGCATATTTTGGCATAAAATACTTCTATTTTTAGCTGGTTGGGTGAGCCCTCATATGCTTCATATAGTTGTAGAACAACTCATGGTTCACTAGCTTTCTTTGCATGCTTTATAGGCCATTGATTCTAGCATATTTTGGCGATGCCTTAAACTGATAATGTACTTATTTTGGACTGCCCTAGCTCTGTTTTTGGGTCTTGTGGTCTAATGATGTTAGTTTTGCATGCTTGTAGTTCAAGGTCCATGCTTAGCTTTGAGTTTTGAGATCCATTCCATGCATATACTGAGGTGTGCTCATGTTTTGAGCCTATTATTCATCACATTTCAGAGCTTGTTTGAATGCCAGGTTGCCATGTTTTCATCTCTTTAAATGTGTTTGAGAGTCGGACTTGTATGCCTTGTTTACCGACCATTGAATGAGCTCCATTTCGCTGCATTCCGAGCCATCATTTTAGGCCATTTCCCCACTGTTTCAGACCTGCCTCGGGTTTGTTTGGGGTTATTTTTTCCTTTGGGGCATTGCTTTGGGTACCTTTAGTGTAACGCACTTCACTAGTTTTGGTACCCGGGCCCCCTAGCTTGCATTGTGTGCCATATTTGCATGTTTCGGGACCATATTTCCTGCTTTTTTAGAGCTATAATTTATGTTATTCCATGTCATGTTTTATCCTTGCCATGCTTTGGTAGAGTGGCATTCCATGCCTTAGGTTCGGTCCTTGGTATTCGTGCATGTGTGCACACATTTCGGTTGTCTCATTTTCATCTAATGGCCACTGATATAAGTGTGGCTGAGGTCCACTCATGTTAGTGTAAATCCATCGTGCAATGTGTATGCCATTTTGGTCCATAGCATTGTGTATGCTGAGTTGCGTGTTAGAGCATTGTGTATGCCATGTTACATCGAGCATTGTGTATGCCATCTCATTTGTATTGTGTTTGGGATAAGAGTTAGCCCAAGCACAGAAAATAAGGGACGTTTCGTATTCCGAGTGACAGAAAGTGTCTCAATTCCTGGTCGCCGACACTCCGGATTACCCATGATGGAGTTTAAGTCTTGTTGTGTTTATATGTGCATTCATTTCACATCGAGTTGTGCAATTCGACTCCTCGGCCATCATGCATTGAGATGCGTGATAGGTGACAAGAGGATCGAGGACTACACTCCCTGAAGAGTAGCCATGCATACATATGTAAAAATACTTTGCTGTGCCCATTTCTTGCTCTCTGTTGCAGCAAATCAGAAATCAGCAGCTTTCTAAAGCCTTGCACAGCATTCCGGCATTAATTGCAAACAGAGGCGAATCAAGGCATCGCAATGGATTTCCGCGCAAGGCAACTCAAGCATGTATCATTCATCATTCGGAACAGAGCTGAGGCGGTCCATGGATTTGCATGCTAATTTACTTGCTTTCCTAGTTAAATTGTTAATTAATTAGGATTTTTCGGACTGTAATTATTATTCGGACTGTATTATTTATTCGGACCCTCCGAGCGAGGGCACAATTGTAATAAGTGTGCGTGCGTGTGATGTATGTCTTCCAACGCTACGTCTTTCTCCCTTTTATTTACCAGCTTATGATGGTTAGATTAGTTACAATGGCGAGCAAAAATCAACTTGGATAATTATGAACAAAATTTGCTCGGCTCAAACACAAGTTGGGCAAAACACCAACTATTTGGGTGGGCAAGCAATATCAGCTCGGTTTAACAAGCTAAATTAGCCCATAACTGGACAACCGCTAGTACTGCAAAAGTTAGCCTAGTTTGGAATGTTTGCCCCTAGTGCTCATAGTAACTTAATATCCTTGTAACATTTTTGTGTAGAAACGCATAATATAAGAGAAAGAATGGGCTGTCTTCTATTACACGTTACAGATTACACCCAATTCCAAAAGGCCAAGTTACAAAAAGCAAAGGAGTAGAAAAGATTACATTTCAAAAGTAAAATATCTTGAGGTTGGTCGCATTCCATGGTCTAGGGATAGCTTTGCCATCTAAGTCTTCCAGGTGGTATGCCCTTTTGCCTACAAGGCTAGTTATCTTGTAGGGCCCCTCCCAATTTGCTCCTAACTTGCCCTTCCCAAGAATCACTGTGTTGCCCATTACTTTCCTCAAGACCCAGTCTCCGACCTTGAATAGCCTAGGATGCATGGTCTTGTTGTATTTCTTGGAGAGCTCTTGTTGGTAGGCGGCTATGTGGATTAATGTATGTTCCCTCCTTTCTTCAGCTAGGTCAAGCTCTAGGGCTACAGTTTCATTGTTTAAGTCTGGTTCAAAACTTTAGGATCGGATGGTTGGCATGCCGATTTCCAATTGTATGACTGCCTCCATACCGTAAGTCCGGGCAAATAGGGGTGTACACAGTCCAGATTGGTTCAGTTTTTAGAAAATCCAAGAACCGAACAGATCCCAACGGTTCTGTGATTTTGAAAACCAGACCAAACCATTACACTTGAAAAATCGGACCAAAACTAAACCAAAATAACAGTTCGGTTTCAGTTTGGTTCATTGTTCCAAAAATTTCCATTTACAAGAATAAATTGTTAATATTAGCAAAATTATTACTCAAACTAATTATATTTAACTCATCATAAAAACTAATAATATTAAGGCATTACTCAACATTACATATCTATATCATCCTAAGATCATTAAAATTACAAAAAACCAATTAATAAAAATAAAACTTGATATTATATATATCTAAATATATCTTTTAAAATTTGGTTCGGTTCGAACCATGGTTTTTTCATAAAATCCATTAACCGAACCGTTTTTACAGTTCTCATATTTCTTAAACTGAAACCGAACCGGTTCTTAATATAACCGAACCAAACCGTATGATTTGGTCTGGTTCGATCCGGATTACAAGTTTGAACGGATTTTTGAACAGCCCTAAGGGGGAATGGAGTTTCCCCGGTTGCGCATCTTGGTGTAGTACGGTATGCCCAAAGCATATTGGGGAGTTCTTCAGTCCACTTCCCTTTGGCCTTCTCTAGTTGCTTCTTCAGCCCGTCCAAGATGGTTTTGTTTGATGATTCGGCTTAACCATTCGACTGGGGGTAGGCCGGTGTAGAGTCGTAAAATTCAACCTTTGACTCCTCGTAAAATCCACGAATGAGTTTCCCGTCGAATTACGTGTCATTATCCGAAATGAGGGCTTTTGGGATGCCGAAGTGAGTGATGACATTCTGCCTGACAAACTTTTTTACATCCTTTTCCTTGATGGTGGTCAACGGCTCTGCCTCTACCCACTTAGTGAAGTAGTCCGTAGTAGCGATGAAAAATTTGCGATTGCCTGGAGCAGTTGGAAGCGGTCTTACAATGTCTAGCCCCCAACGCGCAAATGGCCAAGGACTTGTAAGGGGGAGTAACTCTCTGGCCGATTGGTGGCTTTGGTGAGCGAATTTTTGACATTTTTTGCATTTGTGAACATATTTCTGTGCGTCAACCTGCATTTACAGCCACCAATAACCCTGAAAAATTGCTCGGTAAGCCAAAGATCTACCCTCAATATGGTTTCCGCAGATGCCTTCATGAATCTCGAAGAGGAAAGCTTCAACCTTGCTAGGGCGGACACACTTCAGGTATGGCCCAGTGAAAGATTTCTTGTACACGGCGCCAAATGGAGAGAGCCAAAGCCGCTCTGACTTGGCCTTGATCTTGTTGGCGTCCTTCTTATCAGTGGATAGAATTCAATATTTCAAGAAGGTGATGATTGGATCCATCCAAGATGGACCCAAGTCGACGTAGAGTACTTCGGGCGCCTCCAATTCCTCAATGCTCGGTCAGGGTAAGATTCTATCATCAAAGGATTGGGAAAAGTTGTTTGCATAAATGCTAGGCCGGCCAATTCATCAGCTGCATTGTTTTCTTCGTGGTTAATTTGTTTCATTCTTATTACAGCAAACTTTTTTATCTCTGCGCATACCAGCGCTTGATACTTAGCCATTCTTTCATCCCTGGCCTCATATTCCCTGGAGACCTGATTAATCACCAGCTTGGAGTCGTTGAATACCATAAGTTCTAATGCCTTTATTCTCAAAGCACTCTTCAATCCGGGAAGAAGGGCATTATATTCCGCCTCATTGTTGGATGCTGGAAAACCAAGTGTCATAGCATGCTCAATGGTCAGCCCATCTAGGGATGTCAATACGACCCATAGCTCGGGGCCATGTCTATTGCAGGCCCCATCGACGAAGAGCTTCCACATCTCGCCAATGAACAACTTCCAGCAATCGAAGGGATTTGAGAGTTCCTCAACTCCAAGGGACTGGTTAGCTTAGTTTGATTCTTTATTGCACCTCAATCGAGCTCGTATTTTGATAAATTGGCCGGTTCTTATATTTCTTGCTTGACTTTATCATGTCGTTCTGTTACTTGTTGTCCACTACTTATTCCTGCTATCGGAGCCGTAGGCTACCCCAAGTCCGCGGTAGCCAAATCGACAATGCAAATAGGGTGTGTTCAAGAGGCAAATTTTGCTATGAAGTCGATAAGGGCTTGAGCTTTGATAGCAGTGCACGGCTGGAACTTGATGTCGTATCATCCCAACTCTACGGCCCACTTCAAAATTCTTCCGGTGAAGTATGCCTTCTCAAAGAGCACCTTTAGCAGAAATTCGGTTAGCACTATTATTGTGTAGGCATGAAAATAGTGCGCCAACTTTCTAGAGGTCATCACAAGAGCCAAAACCAATTTTTCAAGTGGCAGATAGCTCGATTTGGCTAGGTGCAGTGTCTTGTTAACGTAAAAAATAGGGAGGTATTGGATTCCCTCAGCGCGGACATGGATAGTGCTTACCGCGTGCTGAGAAACTGCCAAGTAGAGATACAACTCTTCGCCCAGTTGTGGTGTGACCAAGATTGGGGTTGAGAAAAGGTATACTTTCAAATCCGCCAGTGCGTGGTCGCACTCGTCATCTCAAAAGAACTTGGCTTTCAAAGTTTTGAAAAAGGGTCTGTAACAATCTGAAGATTGGCTGATAAATCTATTCAGCGCAGCTGCCATTCCGGCGAGATGTTGGACGTCTTTCGTGGAGTTTGGCCGCTCCAGTTCTTGTATTGTTTTAATCTGGGAAGGGTCGGTTTCGATTCCTCGGTTGGTGACCAAAAAACCTAGAATTTTTCTGATTCCCACTCCGAACGCACACCTGGAGGCATTTAAACGTAGCTTGTGGTGTTTGAGTATGGAAAACATTTCTGCTAGGTCGGCTAAGTGTTGGGACTTGTCTTTGCTCTTGACCACCATGTCGTCGATGTAAGCCTCTATAGTGCGGCCAAGAAGAGAAGCGAACATTTTGGTTACCATCCTCTGAAAAGTTGTCCCGGCATTTTTGAGACCG
This sequence comes from Camellia sinensis, assembly GCF_004153795.1. Lineage (NCBI taxonomy): Eukaryota > Viridiplantae > Streptophyta > Magnoliopsida > Ericales > Theaceae > Camellia > Camellia sinensis. The sequence goes on from NW_021025289.1 coordinate 2,502,066, forward strand.
AACAGCATGCCCTTGTAACAGTACAAGCCTCTTTGAGTGGTGAATGAAGTGGTCTCTCAGTCTGGTTTGTACATAACAATCTGGTGGTAGCTGCAATATCCATCCAGGAAGCTAAACCTCTGATGGCCAGCAGTTAGATCTACCAGTCAGTCGATTCTTGGGAGAGGGAAGCTGTCCTTTGGGTATGCACGGTTGACTGTTTATAATTGACGCACACCCGCTATTTACTATTCTTCTTTGGTACTACCACCATGTTAGAGATCCATCTGGAATATTGCATTTCTTCAATTGCCCCAGTTTCCAGCAAGTTCTTGACCTCCTCTGCCACTACCTCGGCATGGTGCAAGGCCGAGCGCCGCGTTCTCTGAATGACCAGTCGTGCATTTGGAAAGACATTTAACTGGTGGCAAATGAAGCTAGGGTCGACTCCGAGCATATCGTAAGGCGTCCACGCAAAGGCCTCAATGTTGGAAACCAAAAAGTTGACATAGTTGAGTCGCTTGGCGCTGGACAAAGATGATCCCAAAAGAAAGAACTTATTTGGATCATTCTCATCAACGCGTACTTCCACCAAATCTTCAACCGATTTCTCTTTGGCTTTTCTTCCCACATCTTCTAGGACTTCCTTTCCTTCTGGCCCTTCTATCATTTGGACAAAGCCCTTCGCAGCCCGGCTGCCATTCACCGCGACAAAGCATTGTTTTGCCATTATTTGGTCCCCCCAAACCTCTTCTACTTATCCGGCTAGTGTAGGAAAGCGCAGGACTTAGTGATAAGTCAACACTATTACTTGCATGGCGTGCAACCAGCCCTTTCCTAAGATTAGGTTATAGGTTGATAGGACCTTAAGCACCCAGAATTCCACTTACTTCGTGACTGACCCAGCTTTGACTGGCAATATGATTTTTTCGATTGGCCATTCCAGTTAAGAGTTGAAGCCAACCAAAAGAGATGTTGCCAGAGCCAAGTCTTTGTCCACCAACTTCTTTTATTTGAATGCGTCATAGTACATGATCTCGACCGAACACCCCTGGTCAACCAGAATTCTTTTGATGTCGAAGTCTTTGATGCGAAGTGTCACAACTAAGGTGTCATTATGAGGCGTTTGACTTCCTTCCAAGTCCTTGCTTGAAAAAGTTAAGACGTCCTTTATCTCTATCTTCCCTTTCTTCATGGGGGGCTGAACTGAGAACACTTCCCTTATGTGTTCAGCCTTCTTGATCATCCCCCTCAGCTCGCAAACCCGCGCCGGTTCGATGATGCCACGAATAACATTGATTACTCCATGGGGCGTCGCATCCAAGGCGGCAAGGCCATTTGGCTCGGCTTATCCTTATGGAACAACCCTTATTTCCCCGTCAATATACTAATCCAAATGCCCAGCTGCAACCAGCTCCTCTAAGTGTTGCTTGAGCGACACATAGTCCTTCATTCGGTGTCCCCTTTCTTCATGGAATATGCAGCGGTACCTCGAGTTGAAGCCTCTCTGTGTGTCTCCTAATTTGGGCGGCCAATGCACGTTTGGCTCACCTTGAATTTCACTGAGGATGCGATAAATTAGGATCTTAAAGATAGTGGTAATGTCGGTTCGTGCTTTCAACTTCCTCTTGACATCTTCCTCTTCATTAAAAGGAGCGTTAGTTCGGTCGTTTCTGCTATTTTTGTTTCTATCATTGCGGTTTGAACCGCGATGTTGGTCTCTATCTCAGTTATTAGGTGTAGACACCCCATTTTTGAATGACCTTAAGACTCAGGCGTCATTGTTTGTACGCGCGATGATTGTGCATGTTTGTGCTCGTTTTGAGTTCCCGAAGTTCTCAGCTGAGTGTCTTGCCTTTGAGCCTCTTAACCTTTTGTGTTTTGGCCTTGTTTTTGGGCCAGACCTTGGTGCCTCTTGCTTGGAGGGGAAGAGGGCCCTACCGGCCAATTTTGGCATTTGTCAGCCACTTTTTCTCCTTGCCAGCCACTTGATGTGGCCGGTCAGCTAGTTGAAGTAGCCAACCGGCCAATTGAAGTGGCTGGCGGCATATTCTCTCATTTTTCAGTTATTTTCAGATCTTTTGAGCCAGCTGTTGCACACTGAGTGTATCCTCCATACACGTGTATGGATAGATTCAAACAAGCTTCTCGCTTGTCAAGGACGCTTTGGCTTGATTTTTCTATATAAGGAGAGGTCCCTCCCCCTTGTTTGAGGTTCAGAATTTTTAGAGTAAAAAATTTCACTCTCTCTCTAGAATTCTCTCCCTCTCTCTCTATATTATGTTACATTGTGCTCAAAAGTGAGTGTTCTTCACATTTTTGCCTACAACCCCTTTTCCAAACATCTTGACCTTGGAGCTGAGATTCCTTAAGGCTTGTTTGGACTTCCTAAAGCTGGTTTTGGCTCAGAAAAGCTGCTGGCTTGCTACTGTCCTTCAAGGGTAACCATATTCCCCTTTTATGCTTATTTTTGTACACCATCTTGGCCACATTTGCATGCTGTTTTGGGCCTAGTTATCAACTACAAAAACCTCTATTTTTAAGAGTTTAAAATGGTGGTTTAAGGCCCTTTTGGAGTTAGGGGTAGTCTACCCTCTTTAGTGGCTTATTTGCTAAGAGTTTTGCTACCTTTTAAAGCTTTTCAGACAACTTCTTTTTGGCCTTTTAACCACTGAAATCCAGGAAAATTTCGGTGGCAGAAACTTGGCTTTGAGGTCCAAAATGGGAGGGGGTGGTCTCCCCTCCTTGTGTTTTCTTTGCAAGTGTTGATGGCCTAACCTTTGAGCATGTGTTTTTACCAATTCATGGCTTGATCTCAGCATGTTTTTGGCTATATTTTAACATGTTTAAACTCTGGTTTTGGTTAGTTTAGTCACTGGCTGTTTGTATCTTGCACTTGTAATGCAATTTTGCTTACTAGCTTAACATGCCTAATGAGTTAGTCCATCATTCTAGCATGTGTTAGCTTGTCTCCAGCACATTTTTGCTCATGTTTTAGCATGATTTGACTCTGATTTGGATGGTCTTGGTCATATATGCTTTGCTTTGTATGGTTGTAGTGTAAATGGCCTTGACTAACTTTGAGTTTTGAGGCCTTTAACATGTTGTGAATGTGATGATTATGTTTTTTGACATCATTTAGCATGTAATTTCAATGCATATAGTGTAGTCACACTCTCACATATTTCACTCTTTCATAACTCTTGAGAGTTGTGTTTTATGCCTTGTTTATGAGCCAATACATGAGCATGATTTTCTTGTTTTTCATGCTATCATCTCAGCACATTTCAGCCTCTAATTTAATGTGTTTTAGGTCTGTCCATAGCTGGTTTGGTTGTTTGAGCTTGATATTGCATGCTTCTAGTGTCATGCTCTTTACTAGCTTTAAGTTTTGGGGCCTCTAGCATGCTTAGCTTGGACTGTTTGCATGCCATAGCATCATTTTGCATGTGATTTCAAAGCATGTATCACTGTCATACTCTCGTATATCCCACTCTTTCAATGCTTTTGAGAGTTGTGCTTTGTACCTTGTTTGTAAGCCAACATGCGAGCATGCTTCTCTTGCCTTTTGTGCCTCAATTTCAGCATGATTAGGCCACTGTTTTGGCATGGTACAGCTCTGTATTGGGCTGGTTTGATCATTTGGGCATTGCATTGCACGCTTCTAGTGTTGTGTCCTTCACTAGTCTCATTGTTTTGGCCCTTAACATGTTGTGTATGTGTTACTTGCATATTGTGATGTTATTTCTCGTGCCATTTCAGCATTAAAAAACATCTACAACCTTCCCCATTTCTTCTTTTTTTCAATTTGTTGTGAGGATCGTTTGGCCTTAAGTTTGTGTTTAAACATGAGGAAGGCTTGTGCTTAAATGGCTTTAACCCTCTTTGAGGGTTCCTCCTAGTCAAAGGTATAATTCCTCTCATTCTTAAATCATTCTTTTGGTTGCCCCTCTCATTAGAGGACTTGCACATTGGACTTAACCAATTAAAGAATGGTTTGGTAATGCAAAATGTGTAAACAAGAATTGAGTAAAGTAAAACTTGTGCAAGATAAGCATGTTGTTTGCATTGCATGTGTTTGGATCGGACGTTAATCCAAACACGAGAAATGTGGGATGTTTCATACTCCAAGTGATGAAACATGTCACGTTTCTCGGTCGCCGTCCCCCTTTGATCATGCATGATAGGGTGGAGGCTCTTCGAGTCTTATTTGTGCATTCATCAACATTGTACAAGCTTGGTTCTTGGCCACCATACATTGAAAATGCTTGGTTGGTGGCTCGAAAGCCAAGTGCCGCACTCCTTTGAGCTTGAGATATGATAAGGAGGGTAGCCGTATACACATTTCCTTGCAAATACATTGTTGTGCCTCTGTTGTTCTCTGTTGCAGCAAAACCAGCAGCCTGGAAAATAAATGGCCAATCGGCCATTTTAAGTAGCTGACCGGCCACTCCAACTAGCCGACCGGCTAGTTGAGGTGGCTGGCAGCCACTTTTTGTGGCTGACCAGCCACTAGCCCAATTTTGTGCAAAAATGATTCTGTTTTGAGGTAGAGGCAGTCTGGAGGATTGGTTCAATGTTCGAAGGTCAAGGCAAGTGTAAACAGAGGCAACTTTTGGCAAAACAATGGATTTCTGAGCGGACACCAACCAAGCATGCATGACTCCCTTGTCCCTCGAGGCCATTTAAATTTCGTTAATTAGCTTAGCATAGTTAATTATTCAATTTGGTCTATACCATTTAATTAGCTTGGTGTTAGCTAGTTATTCAATTCAGTTTATAATTAATTAGCTTAGCATAGTTAATTAGTTGGCTTGTAATAATTAGTTTAATTAGCATAGCTAGTTAGCTTATTTATTCGGATCCTCCTTCACGAGGGCAATGTTGTAATAAATGTACATGTGTGTGTGCATGTCTTCCAACCCCACGCCTTTCTTCCTTTTATTTACCAGCTTTCAATGGATATATTAGGGATCATTTTCAATTAGCATACCTTATGCCCGCATGTTTGCATCATTCATTTGTATTGCATGAACCGGGCTCGGCGCATCATTCAAACTGCATTGTATTCACTTACTTGAATACGTGTCTAAAAGCATGTTATCAAGTGTTGCATTCATATACCATTTTAGATAGCCGAGCGTATTTAGTTGTATTATTGCATGTGTTGCATTAGGCATCTTGTATAGTTAGAATCATGCATTGATTTCTAACTAGTTCTCTGTTTTGGCTTGGAGTACGCTGTAAGTATTTACGCTTTAGCATACTTGCATGAGTGTGAGTGTTGCCATGATAGCATGCTTACAATGAGGCTATTTGCTTAAGTGATAAAATGCATGAATGCCTGTGGATGAATGCTTTATTACTTGAATTGGGACAATTCATCAAATGTGAGTTTTAAGCCCACTTTGCGAAGTGGCAAAATCATCATGTTTTAAGCCCACTTGAGGGTGGCAAATCTGCGCTTTTGCCCACTTGCGAGTGGCACTTTCAAATCATTTTTCGAAAACAAACACGAGTTATTTTGTTTCAATTCTTGCGATTTGGTCTATATCTGTATGTTGTGTGCATCACATAGTAAAGTTAGATTAATAATCGGAATAAGAACACATGAGGTTTATAAAACAACATATCATGCTTAGTAGAGGCCGATCCTTTGATCGGGCGAGCGGGGGTGCTTATTTCATGACCTTCCCCCCTCGTATCCAAGTTCCCAAGCCGAAGTAACTCTGGTGATGACAGACACGTGGCCTTTGGCACGAGTTAGGGTTTCCTAAATTTTTCAAAACAAAATATTTAGGTGGCGACTCTGTAATCTGGCGAAGCAATCCAGTTTGGCATAATTTGATTTAAAATATGATTTTCCAAAATGATTTGTCGGATTGGACTCTTTAGTAATTTATCAATCTCACATTGCACTTTGTGAGATTAGATTCAGAACCGTGACAAGAGTCCGAACTATAGTAGCAGGAACCAATTTGCGCCCTCTTCGAAAGGGGGGGCGTGCAGAGAAGTTCGGGCGGTCTACATTAGGGCAGTTGTCCTCCTACCCCACCGAGTGAACCTTTCCAGCCACCTTTCTGTTTGTCATAACCGGATTTGCGTTCTCGATTGTGGTGACAGTGGCAGTATCATCCTCTACTCAGATATGTTCATTGATCCGCTGCATTAAGGACTCCATGGTTGTGGGTTGATGCATCATGAGCGAGTTTCGCACCGTATGCCCGACTAGAAGACCTTGCTTATATTGGGCGATCGCTAGATTGGTGGATAATCGAGGATCTCATTGTAGGTTTCCCAATACTTGGCATTGTATGCCTTCAAAGAACCTCCAGACTTCATCTTGACACTCAGGAGATGGTCAGCCTCCTTCGGTGTTGGTTTTGAACCTGGTGACAAAGGCCTCTGCTAGTTATTGCCACCCCTCGATGCTCCCCTCTGGGAACCTTTAAAACCACTTTAAGCCTAGTTCTCCCAAACTCGTTGGGAATATGAGGCACATCAAGGCGTCACTGCGCCAGTGGTTTGCCATTACTTGCCGGTAATAACTCGCGTGCATGTACGGATCCGTCTTGCCGTTGTATAGCGTGAACTTAAGTTGGTGGAATCCGGCAGGGAGTGGTGTGCTCTCGATCTCTGGGGACAGTGGGGTAGCGGTAAGTCTTGCTAGCTCTCTGTCCATCGGCGTTGGAGCCATCATTCTAGGCGCCAGCATCGCCACTTCCTCACTGCAATGGATTTGGAGACTCACCCTTTGCAACGCCGGCAATCTTTAGGTCTCTCTTTGGCGAGCTCGCTCCTCTAACACATCCCTGAGGTCCCTCGAACAAGCAGAGTAAGAGTATCTCGATGTCGTTGACGGACACGAGGGACGGTAACTACTGTCGCAAGTGTAAGATCTCTTCATTGGTGGGTCGGAGTCTCAAACTCCATAGCTTCTAGTGATAGAGAAAGAGGGCGTCTCATCTTGGTGACGATTATCAGAGCGATGGGGTGGGGTGCGCTCACTGTGGTTGCCCACTTCAGTAACACCATTCCTATTGATTTGGCGTTTCAGCGTCTCCATTTCAGCTGCCATCTTCCAAATGAGGGCGTCCTGGTCTTTGAGTTTGTACTCCAGGTGCTGAACATGTAATTCTCATCGCTGTCGGCGACCCTCAGGACTCTTGGAACGTTCAATGCTCCTTGCGCATTTGTCTCATGCACTTCTGGAAGAGGTCTCCAGGCCCGCCATAGTCGGAATAACAGGAGAGCCATCTCTCTGTTGAATAAACTCTAGTGTGATTCTGTCGACAATGGACAGCGGTGTTTCGTCATTGTTTGCCATGGAAACGGCTGAAGAAGCTTAGAGAGCAAGGTTTGTCTGTCAAAGGATTCCCACAGACAGCGCCAATTGTGCGGGGGTGAAATATTCTCAGTTCTTTGTACTCTTTAGACCTAAGCTTCACGTAACGTCGCTTAACCTGAAAACAGAAAGATGGTGAGCTGTCCAGCGGTGCGCTGCCGAATAAATCCTCTGACAATCAAGTCAACTCACTTGGAGAAGAAGAAGAATGGAGAAAACACTCTAGAGAGAGAGGGTTGGGAATTCCTTCAGATTGCTTACCTCTAATGTCTCCACATTTCTCATTTTCTAGGTTGGCTATGCAGCCTCAGATATTGTGGGCACACTACCTCTGTTGTCTTTCTCTGGGCAGGCGGCTGTGCTCCTCTATACCTTCCTTACACGTGTAGAGACCAAAACCTCCAAACAGTGTTTGTCGAACCGCCAAACGCTATTGACGCATACCAGGAGTGGATTTCCCCTTCTTTACCATTGGTCCAGGTAACTTACACAACCGGGCTATCACTTGGAAGAAACAGGCATCACAACAGAATGAAACGACCAAGCTATAGTAAACTGGTCCATCTGAATTGAACGGTCGCAGGGCGAGCGGTTCGGCATCTTGGCCCTGTCCTGCTATCTCGTAGGACATCTAAGTCCTACGTCGATCCGGATTGTCTGTAGCTCGGCCCAACGCATCAGTGCAGATCTAACTAAATATTGGGTTTCGCCGAATCATAGCTTGATTAAGCACCCGTATGCTTCCATATTCCGGTCGACGATCTGCCCGGCTCAACGTAATGGGCTTGGGAGCCACGTTGGTTCAGTTCGGTTAGGCACAGGGTCTTTGGCCCTCGCAAGGCCCAACACCATATCTTGCGCTGTCATAACTTGGCCCATTTGTTCGGCGCAAATCTCCCTCTTATAACCTAATTTTTATTTTTATTTTTATTTTTATTTTTATTTTTATTTTTTATATGCGTAATCCATGTGACGGTTAAAGCTTTCTTGGTAGGTAGCTCAAGGAAGTTACCATTATACTCTTTTAATAATTTTGAATTTTTAAGTTTAAGAGTCTCTTCAATTGTTGATCAAAATTTTCATTTAATTTGATTTTAAATTTGAATAAAAAATTTAATTTGATATGAATTATTTTAATCTTTTTATTAAAATCTTTTTAAAAATTTCAATCTCATCACAATTTTTTGTTTTCATCAAATTTTACATAAAAAAAAAAAATCTCTAATACTTTTTTTTATAAAATTACTTGCGAATAAATCGACCTTTTAAAAAATGAATTTATGATGATTAATTTTTCGAAAGGAAGTTAAAACTGTTTAGAATATTTTTTGACAGACGATAATAGTTGGTACCCTTATGATTTGTTACAATTTGTAAGATTCACGACAAATTAAGCGGTTTGAAGGTGACAAAGATATTAATTATTTTAATATAATGTCACGACAAATTTATACATTTTCTTAATAGTTTCCGTCAATGGAGCGACAAATCGATACTTTTGTCTGATTATACTTTCGGATAATGATAACGGATTTTAAAATTAGAGCCGGATTTTAAAATTAGAGTTTTAATATGAGTTTTAATGATGTGGTAAATAAAATAATAATAATATATCATAAAGGAAAAGAAGTTTTTTAGTGAGAAACTTTCTAAGAGTTCTAAATTTTCATTTTAATTTTTTTGATTTTTTTAATTTTAAATAATATTTTTATTTGATAATTCCACAACGGGAGGAAAAAAAAATGAATTGTTTAGGTTGGGATAGTTTAGATTAGAAGCTTTTATTATAGTTTAGACTGATGGTTCACTAAACTGTACGGTGAAAATATGTCTCTCTAATAGGAGGCCAATTTATATAGTTTTAAAAAAAAAATAATTAATGTAATTATTATTAATAAAAAAGTTTCGAAATTTGGAGGTCGTCACCTATTTCCCCCAATTGGGTGCATCTTGCTTGCATGACTACAATTAATTATATTTTTAAAATAATATTTTGCTCCAAATGCAATGATTCAAGTTAATTCTATGATTATGACCACATGGATGACAATTTAACAAGGCACATGTCGGAAAGGAGAACAGGTTAGTTGATTGACTTTGATTTATTTTTAATTTTTATTAGTAACATTCTGAACAAATTAAATTTTAATTTACTTTGAGTGAGACTATCATTTATAATCACATAATTTTATTATATTTAATTTTTAAAAATAAATAATATATATAATTTTATAAATAAATCATATATTTTTATTAAAGATAAATACATTGAAATCACATGAACATGACTTTAGAATGAATTTGATTTTTTTTTAACATGCATATGAATTTACAAAATGATCGAGTATGATAAATTCATCAACCTAAACTATGCATCTCTAATTTTCATTGGCTAGTTTCTATTTACCTTTATTTTACAATTCAACATATCAGAAAAAGAAGAAAAAAAAGGTGAATTGCTTCACTTACATAAAGAGAATCTTATGCTCCTGTTTATATAAACAAAATGAGATTTTTAGTGAGAAACCCTATTATCAATATCTCATACTCATTTTTTTGATTTTCTTAATTTTAAACAATTAAGAAAATTCTCCTTGATTAGTTTATATTTAACTTTTATTTTACAATCTTACATAGTTTTGATTTTAAAAATAATTTTGTATAAGATTTTGAAACTCTTATAATATTTAACTTTAAAATAATTATAATCCTACATTGAGAGAAAAGAAAGGAAAAAGTGAATTGTTTCACTTATCTAAAAGGAATCTTATAAAGAGAGTTTTAAGAGAGAAACCTTATAGAAGGTCTAAACCTTCATTCAAAAATTATTGAATTTTCTTAATTTTAAACAAATAAGAAAATGCTCATTAGCTAGTTTCTATTTACTTTTTATTTTACAATCCCGCATTAGGAAAAAAGGAAAAAGTAAATTGTTTCACTTATATAAAGTGAATCTTATACTCCTATTTATATAAGCAAAAAAATATTTTTAGTGAGAAACCCTATAATCAATACCAGCTTTTTTTGTTTGTTTGTGTGTTTAAAAACACATGTACAATACTTCTAGCATATCACCCGTGCTATGTAAAGGTACAATATGAAGGTGTTTTTATAAACACAGTTTCAATCTACAAAACAATGTGCATATCTAATTAACTTTTATTTTACAATCCCACATCGGGAAAAAAAGAAAAAAAAGTGAATTTTTCATTTATATAAAGTAAATCTTATGCTCCCGTTTATATAAGCAAAAGAATATTTTTAGTGTCACGCCCCAAAATTTGGGCAATTAAAACTAAATCCCAATTAATATTCCATCATTCAAATCCTATGGGTGAAACAAAAAACTAAACGCCAACCAAACCATCCACCATAATTTCATAACTAACTAATACCGTCAACATTAAAGTAACAATAAATAGTCAAAATAACTTAAATAATGTACGGTTACAAACCATTCTGAATTATTCCAATACTAAAGTCATAAAAAAAAACAATAAATACATAAACTAATATCAACCCTAAGCTCAAAAAAACAAAAGAAGTCCAAACGACAAGTCCAACAACTATAGTAATTCCACGTCACCACCGTAGCCCCAACTAATCCTGCAAAAGAAGTTCGACAGCACTCAAATAGAACGCACCCAAGTTGCCAAGAGAGAAAATGGATCAGTATACAAGTATACTGGTATGAGTACAAGATTTAACACTCATGTGTCCACTAGACACAAACAAAAATACATTTAATTCTTGTTATGGGACAAGACAAGTAGTTCCAACCGCACCGAGACGAATTGGTAGTTTCCCGAGATACGGTGGCATTTAGTTTCTTGTCCGTACACAAAGAAATATAAATTGATTATAAAATATTAAAAAAATAGAAATAAAAATATGGCGGGTCAACCCTGCATAAAAAAGTTAGTAAGACCCACCATCCTGCAAAAAAAATAAAGTTAGCATAATTTAATCATAAGTAACTTGCTGAAGAAGTATAAAAATGTACCATTTTATGCTTAAATAATTCAAATTAACCAAAACTCAAAGAACGAAAGTTGTACATAATCAAATTTTCTAAAAGACAGCGTGAGCGAATTTAACAAAAGCTGAACAGGTTGAGAGAAAAACTTGATAGAAAAATCTAGACAGAATTCAATCGAAAAGTCTAAAGCTGAAAACGAACAAAAACTGCCCTAAGATGATTTTTTTTCGGAAAAGTTCAAAACACAAAAAGTGTGCAAAATAATTTTTTACTACAGTTTACGTGAAATCAATAAAAATGAGCGCGTTTCGTGGGTTAAAACAGCCTTTAAAATCTGCATTGTCAAAATGAATCAAACCTACAATAATAAAGATCATCCGATTATAAGTTCTAATCGATCTTTTTAATAAAAAGTTAAAAAACAAAATTTGTCTAGAATCATGTATACATGTCTCTGCTCAAATTTCATAATTTATCAAGGTCGTTTACTATTTTTCAACCTGTACAAATCAATACAATACACACTATAACAATAAATTCATAATTAAATTCTTTGTACCTTAACTCTACCATTTCGGCCTTTCACTTTCGGCCTACACATATATCCCATGTGCCTCCCGTATACCTAACACCGCTCCGAAGCCAAACTTACACGGGGATATCGTCCCGAGTTTGACCCACACTCCCCGGATAGTTAGCATATACGTACGCGCGTAATCAAAGCACTCGTCTACTCATGAGAACGAGGCAACAATATATATATACAACATCTCACTCATGAGAATAAACATAACATTGCCAAGCTTAAGGCATTCAAATAAATCTCATAATTTTTACCTTTTTTTTTAAACATTATTTCTCACCAATACTCAAATAAAATAACAATTCACGGAGTCATGGCAGAGTATACGAAATTTATTTATGGATTCTTAGTTTATTTTAATTTCATATATCCATGAGTGTGATTCCATTCATAAAATAAACATATATAAAAACCCTAAATCTTGCATACACAACTAACCAAAATAATTGAAATCAAACCATCATCTATATGCAAGTACAATACCCAACCCAACTAATCAAAATAATTAAAATCAATCAATCATCTAAAAATCCTAAGCCTTACATACACAACTAATCAAAATAATTAAAATCAATCTATTGTCTTTATGTAAAAACAAAATCAAACTAATATCAAATAAATAAAAATAAATAAATAAATAAGAACAACGAATTAAACATAAATCAAGGGAAATGGATTTTGTACTCACAATATTTTTTGAATATCAAAGAATCACTTAAGAGAATTAATGGAGCCACCAAAATAAAATCCTAATCTTTTTTTTCTCCGCTCTTCTTTCCGCCGTCAATCTTGATTTCCCAATGTCTCTCTCTCTCTCGGCACTAACTCTCTTTCTCTTAGCTTTCTTAGATGAAACAGGTTCTTGATTTGATTAATCTATCTATCTCTCTCTCTCTTCCCCACTCATAGCTTGCTCTCTCTCTCTTTTTTGTTTTCTTTCTTCTTAACTTCTAAACCTAATCCCTATTCTAATCTAATATGACTATTATATAATATTACATTATATAACACAGCAGAATTGCAATATATATAAATATAAATATAAGATTAAATATATAGATATATATATATATAACACCTCTTTCTTTTTTCTTTTTCTTTTTTTTATAACAAATATAAATATATAAATATTTGGATTAATTATTTAATTAAATAACACATTAAATTCTCATGTAACCACGTAATTAATAAAGACAAAAATAAAATAAAGTAATAATACTAAATAATAACTTGCGAAAAATCAGGATCGCTACAATATACACACCTCAAAAGAATCTTGTCCCGAGATTCGATAAGAGAGAGTACTACACAAAAAACTCTAGATGCAGATGCCGAACTTTCTCTTCTAATTCCCAAGTGATATCATTTTCATCTTCGCTCCATTGTACTTTCACTAAGTTCATTTTCTTGCGCCGCAACTGCTTTACATCCCTGCCTAGAATTGTAACCGGTCGTACCACATACGTTAGATCGTCACTAATCTCCAACACCTCTGGTGATACTACCTGAGAAAGGTCTTGCACACACTTCCGCAATAAAGATACATGGAACACATTGTGAATCAAAGCTAAAGCAAATGGTAGAGCTAGTTTGTAAGCCACATTACCAATCTTCTCAGTGATCTCATATGGTCCCACAAATCTAGGTGCCAACTTTCCCTTCTTTCTGAACCGCATGATTCCCTTCATCGGTGAAACCTTCAAAAACACAAAATCTTCGACATTCAACTCAACCCCTTTACGTTTTCTATCAGCATAACTTTTCTGACGACTTTGTGCAGTCTTAATATGTTTCTGAATAATGTTCACCTTCTCCGTGGTCTCTCTCACCAACTCTGGCCCTAACAACAGCGCATCTCCTACCTCTATCCAACAAGCAGGTGATCGACATGGCCTCTCATACAAAGTCTCAAAAGGTGCCATCCCGAAACTAGAGTGATAGCTATTATTATAAGCAAACTCCACCAATGGCAAGTGTTCTTCCCAACTACCACCAAGATCGAGGACACAAGCTCTCAACATATCCTCCAAGCACTGATTTACTCACTCAGTTTGTCCATCTATCTGAAGATGATAAGCAGTGCTCAAGTCTAACCTAGCACCCAAAGCATGCTGAAAACTCTTCCAAAACTCTGCCACAAATAACAAATCACAATCCGAAACTATAGAAACTGGTGCACCATGAAGTCACACCACCTCTCGAATATACAGCCTAGCCAGTTTATTCGCAGTTCGGTGAACACTGATAGGAATAAAATGAGCAGACTTGGTGAGTCGATCCACTATCAGGCAATCCATCCACGAAGTCCATAGAGATGTACTCCCATTTCCAAGTAGGAATCTCAAGAGGCTGCAAAAGTCCAAACGGTCGTTGGTGTTCTGTCTTAACCTGTTGGCACACATAACACCGAGAAACATACTCTCCTACATCTTTCTTCATACCTTCCCACTAAAACCGCCTCTTTAGGTCATGATACATCTTAGTCCCACCAGGGTTAATGGTATATCGGGACCTATGGGAATCATCCATAATCTCTTTCCTCAATTCAACAATGTTAGGTACACACAACCTGTCCTTGAATCGCAATCCCCTATCTAAATCCACAGACCAATCAGTAGGACAATCATCGATAAAATCCACTACAAGGTCATCAAGCTTGCTGACAAGAAACCTATCTAAATTCTGCATCTGACGAACTTTACCCAGTAACGTCGGCTACATGGTCAAACTACCAATGTATGCCCTCTCAACACTCTCTATTGGTTGAATATCATGCATCGAAATTAACTCCAAGGACTTTCATTCTTGAATCATCAAAGAAGCTATAATCCCATGTTGTCGACTAAGTGCATCAGCAACCACATTTCCTTTTCTCGAGTGGTAAAGGATCTCGAAATCATAGTTACTGACGAATTCAACCCACCTCTGTTGCCTCATGTTCAACTTTTTTTGAGAAAAGAGATTTTGAGGCTCTTGTGATCTGTGTATAACTCAAGGTGCTCCCCAAACAAGTAATGTCGCCACACTTTCAACGCAAAAATAACTGCTGCCAACTCTAAGTCATGAGTAGGGTATCGTCTCTCATGAGGTTTTAATTGTCGAGAAGCATAAGATACAGCCTTCTGATGTTGCATCAACACACATCCTAAGCCAATTCCACTCACATCAGTAAACATTACTAACTTTTCTCCTTGTACCGGTATAGTTAACACCGGTGCTGTAGTCAACCGCTGCTTTAACTCTCGGAAAGCTTTCTTACAATTATCTGTCCATAAGAACTTCACTTTCTTGCAGGTCAACTTGGTCATGGGTACTGCAATAGTGGAAAACTTCTCTATAAATCTCCTGTAATAACCGGCTAATCCTAAAAAACTTCTCACCTCTGTAGGGTTCGTGGGCTGCTTATATTCCTTGACCGCAACAACTTTCTCAGGATCTACTGTTATCCCTTGATTGGATATAACATGTCCCAAAAAACGAACTTATTTCTCCCAAAAATGACACTTACTGAACTTAGCATATAACTGCTACTCTCTCAAAGTCTGCAACACGACTTTCAAGTGTTCTTTGTGTTCTCTTCATTCTTAGAATACACCAAAATATCATCTATGAAGATAATCACAAACTTATCTAGATACGGTTGAAAAATTCTGTTCATCAAGTCCATGAAATAGGCAGGAGCATTGGTCAGACCAAAAGGCATTACAGGAAATTCATACAACCCATATCGGGTCCAAAAAGCAGTAAGCAGTATACTTTTCTCTGATACACCCATCTGATGGTAACCGTTCTGAGGTCAAACTGAGAGAACATGGCGGCTCCCTTTAACTGATCAAACAAGTCATCAATTCTAGGTAGCGGATACTTGTTCTTGATAGTCACATTGTTTAGCTCTCTGTAATCTATGCACATACGGAGAGTGCCATCTTTCTTGGAGACAAAGATCGCAGGTGCTCCCCACGAGGAGTTACTTGAACGTATGAAGCCTTTCTAAAGCTTCTCTTCCAGTTATTTCTTCATCTCCACAAGCTCTTTAGGCACCATTCTATATGCTGTCTTAGAAATCGGTACAGTTCCCAGCACCAAGTCAATGCGAAATTTTACTACCCGTCGAGGTGGAGGTCCAGGTATCTCCTGAAATACATCCTCAAACTCACACATCACATCTACCTCACTAATATCCTGCTTAGGGATTTCTGTCGAGCACAGAAAACTCGTCATCACCGACTCACTCTTTTCAATCGCTAGAAGTGTGGGTAAGCCGTAGCATACCAGGAATATCTATATTTAAAGTCCTTCCACCACAATCTAGTGTCACAAAGTATTTTCGCAGCCAATCCATACCCAAAATAATTGTAAACCCTCAAACCCTAACACAATTAGGTCCGCATACAAGACTTTACCAGCAAACTCAATCTCAAAATATTTACACATCTCATAAAAAGTAACTGCCCTTTGTAGACACCCCATTTTTTACCGCCTTTAAGACTTGGGCGCTACTGATGTTTCACTTGGTGATGAAAGTTGTGCAGTGCAAGGGTTCGATTTCTTCAGCAAGAGGAGCTCCAAATCCCAACCTTACACCCCATTTTTGGACTAAAACTATTTTGACCAAAGATTTTAGACCTTAAAACCCTCTCTTTCAAAATATTTTTGAAAAGAAGTTTCTACGATGTTCCGAGGCTCGTATTTTGTTAAATGTTGCGCTTTTCGATAAACCGAGCAAGGACAAAACGGAAATGAATGACAGAGAGAGATAAAATCTTTGAAAAATATTTCAAAACACCTTGTTTAGGGATTTGGGGTTGAAGAAGAGAGGAGAGGAGAGAAGAAAACTAGTTTGGGAGAAGTTCGGCATCAATTCGGGTAAGATCGAAATTGAGTGGCATCACCAAAACAAGCATAACTTTTTGTACAGCTGGAATTTTGATGTGAGTCTACCATAATTGGAAAGCTTACTTTCGGGGCTTCAATTTGGACATAAGAATGACCTGAAAAGGAGTCCAGATGAAAGAGATATGCCCATTGAAGTTTGACCTGCAGAGTAGATTTTTACTGTCGGCCAGAAAAGTAGCCGGTCGGCCAGTTGAGGTAGCTGGCCGGCCAAAAAAAGTAGCCTACCGGCCACTTTTGTCAAAAACTCATTTTTTTTGCAGATCTTTCTTCTCCAACTGTTATACACTGCTCCAGATATTTCCAAACTCAGATATTTCGACCAAAGCTCCATTTTTCCTATATATGGAGCCATATCACTCATTTTGGAAAAGGAACAAGTTTGGGAGGTTCTCACACTAAAAGCCTTCTCACTCTACAAATTTTCAGAGCTGAAAATCCTCTCCCTCTCTAGAATTCTCTCTCACTCTCTCTATATTGTGCTATATTGTGCTTGAAAGTGGTTTTTCTTCACATATTTGCATACACATCCTTTATCAAAGTTGTATATCTTTGGGTTGAGGTCCCTTGGAGCCTATTTTGAGCTCCAAAAGGCTAGTTTTGGCTCAAATTTTGGCTTGTTTTACTGCTATGCTTCTAGGGTAAGCACTTCCCCCTACAAGCTTGTTTTTGCACACTTGCTTTACCCCTCTTTTTCCATTGTCTTGGACTATTTTGGGGCTGGTTTTGAACCATAAAAAACTCTGATTTTGAGGTTCTAAAATGGTGGTTTAAGCCTTATTTGGCTAGGGGGTGTTTTCTCCCTTTTGCTCCTTGGCTTGTAAGGCCTTTTGAGCTATCTTTCAAGCTTTTGAAACCATCTCTTTTTGGCCCTTTAACCACTGAATTCTAGAGAAATTTCAGAGGTGGAAAGGTGGTTTTGAGGTCCCAAATAGGAGGGGGTGGTCCCCTCTCCTCTTGTCTTGTTAGCATGTGTTGTTGGCCTACCAAATGAGCATGTGTTTCTATCCTCTTGAGGCTTAGTCTGAGCATGTTTTTGTGACTTTTTGGACCTCCTATAACTCTATTTTTGGCTGGTTTGGTCACCTCTTGCATGCTTCATACACTTGTAATGTAATTTTACTTGCTAGCCTAACATGCTTCATATCTTAGCCTATAATTCTAGCATGTATTGGCTCCACTCCAACATGTTTTTGGCCATTATTTAACATGCTCTAACTCTAATTTTGGTTAGTTGGGTCACCTCTTGCTCGGTTTTTGTACTTGTAGTGCAATCTCACTCATTAGTCTTGCACGCTTAATGTTTTGGCTTATTATTCTAGCTTATTTTGGCTACACTCCAACATATTTTTGGCATTGTTTTGACATGCTTTAGGACTTTTTTGAGTGGTCTTGGCCTCTTGGGGCTTGCTTTGTATAGCTATGGCATAGTTGGCTCTGCTAGTCTTGTGTTTTGAGACCCCTAGCATGCCTTATTTGTGATGTTTGTGTGATTTGGCATCATTTGGTATGTAATTTTAGAGCTTATATATTTTCCATACTTCCACTTAAATCACTCTTTCAATACTTTTGAGAAGTTGAGCATTATGCCTTGTGTGTGAGCCAATACTTGAGCATATTTTTCTCGCTATCTATGCTACAAGTCCAACATGTTTTTGTTGCTATTTCGACCTGCCTTAGGTTTGTTTTGAATGGTTAAGGCCATTTGAGCATTGCTTAGTATGGTTGTAGTGTAAAGGGCCTTGACTAGCTTTGAGTTTTGGGGCCTTTAACATGTTGTGTATGCGATGTTTGCATGATTTGGCATCATTTTATACATGATTTCAGAGCATATAGTGTAGTCACACTCTCACATATTGCACTCCTTTATGTCTCTGAGAGTTATGCCCTAATGCCTTGTTTATGGGCCAATACATGAGTATGCATTTCTTGCTATTTGAGCTTCAATTTCAGCATGTTGTAGCCTCTAATTTAGCATGATAAGCTCTGTCTAGAGCTAGTTTGATTGTTTGTGCTTGATATTGTATGCTTCTAGAGTGATGCTCTTAACTAGTCTTGATGCTTATGGCTTCGAGTATGTCTTGCATGCATCATTTTCATGCTTTAATGTCATTTAGCATCCTATTTCAATGCTGGAATATGTGCCATTGCATTCCATCTTTCATTGTTATATCACTTTCGAAAGTGGTCTTAGGCCCTTTGTTGGTTTGAGCACGAAATTGAGGCATTCATGCTTAATGGTTTTAACCTTCTCTTGAGGGTTTCTACTAACCAACGACATGATGCTTCTTTCATGCTCAAAACTCTTGTGGCTTGGTCCGTCTTTCTAATTTGAGGACTTCTCACTTTTGGACTTAACCGGTTAAAGGACTTATCGGTAATCTAAAACGAGTAAACAAAATGAATCGAAGTAAAACATGCCAAGATAACAAGTTTGTGTTGCATTGCATGTGTTTGGATCGGACGTTAATCTAAACACAAGAAACGAGGGGCGTTTCGTACTCAAAGTGATGAAACGTGCCTCATTTCTTAGTCACCGACACCCTTGATCATGTATGACAGGGTGGAGGCTCATCGAGTCTATTTGTGCATTCATTGACTTGTACAAACTTGGCTTCTCGACTATCGTGCATTGTGATGCTCGGTTGGTGGCTCGAGAGTCGAGTACCACACTCCTTTGAGCATGAGAAATGATAAGGAGGGTGGTTATACAAACATATCCTGCAAAGACCTTGCTTTGCCTCTGTTGTTCCCTGTTTGCAGCAAAATTGGAGAATGCAGAAGCAAGTGGCCGACCGGCTAGAGCAAGTGGCCGATAGTTCTTAGGCTCAGCGGTGGTCAGAAGTTGTTCAGGTTCTGGAGCAGAAACAGCCTGGAGATTGGTTCGGTGTTCAGGAATCAAGGCGAATGCAAACAGAGGCAATCGGTGGCAAAGTAACAGACTTTCGGAAAGAAGCGGAGCAACCGAGCATGCATGCATATCTCGCTTCCTGAGGCCGTTCATTAAATTGCTTAGTTAATTAGCTTGTTAGCTTAGTCATTTTGTAATTAATTAGTTAAGTGTTTAATTAATTAATTTGGTTTGTAACTAATTAGTTTAGATTACCTAGTTATTCAATTGTGTTGTAATTAATTAGCTAGAATAGTTAGTTAATTACTTGGTTTGTAATAGTTAGCTTAATTAGCGTAGCTATTTAACTCTCTTTCATTCGGACCCTCCTTCGAGAGAGCGCAATTTTGTAATAAGCGTGCGTGTGTGTATGCATGTCTTCCAACCCCCACAACTTTCTTCCTTTTACTTAACCGTTTACGATGGTTAGATTAGGGACATGTCTCAATTAGCATACCTTATGCTTGCATGCGTACATCATTCATTTGTCTTGCATGCACCGGGTTCGGCGCATCATTCAAACTGCATTGTATTTCAATACCTATTTGAATACATGTATCAAATGTCGCATTCATATGTCATGATTAGGTAGTCGAGCCTACTTAGTTGCATTTTGCATGTGTTGTATTAGGCATCTTAACATAGCTAGGATCATGTATTGATTTCTAACTAGTTTTTTATTTTAGCTTGGAGTACACTGTGAGTGTTTACGCTTTAGCATACTGCATGAGATATGTATGTTGCCATGTTAGCATTCTTACCATGAGGCTATTTGCTTAACTACTATAAGTGGATGAATGCCTGTGCATGAAGGCTTCATTGCTTGAATTGGAACAATTCATCGAAATGTGAGTTTTAAGCCCACTTGAAGTGGTAAATCATCATGTTTTAAGCCCATCTTGTTTGGTGGCAAATCCGCACTTTAGCCTACTTGAGGGTAGCAACTTCAAACCACTTTTCAAAAAACAAACATGAGATGTTTTGTTCCAACTTGAGTAATTGAGTCTATACTTGTATGATGCGCGCATCACATAGTAAGTTAGCCAATAAACCGGAATAAAAATGCATGTGTTTTCAAAAACAAACATATCATGTTAGTAGAGACCGATCTTTGATCGGGCGAGCGGGGGTGTTCATTTCAGGACATTCCTCTCTCGTACCCAAGTTCCTGAGCAGAGGCAACTTTGGTGATAACGGACACATGGCCTTTGGCATGAGTCAGGGTTTCTTAAATTTCCCAAAAACAAAATATTTAGGTGGCGACTCTGAAATCTAGCAAAGCAGTCCATGTTTGACACTTTTTTATTCAAAATTGATTTTTCAAAACCAATTGTCGGATTTGGACTCTTTGATGATTTATCAGTCTTACATTGCTATTTGTGAGATTAGATTCAGAATCGTGACAGAAGTCCGAACTGTAGGACCAATTCGAGCTCTCTGAAAGAGGGCACGGAAAAGTCAAGCTACACCCTTCCTAAAGGGGTTTCAACACGAATAGGTCTAGACAATGAGGTAGTTACAATATGTTCCCTTTCTGCAAACTGTCTAGATATAAAAGAATGAAAAGCACCAGTATCAAAAAGTAATGGGTTCTTGAAAGAGATTAAAAGTACCTTGCACTTTGTCAGTTCCCGGTATCACTGCAAATGCCCTGGCTGGAGCTGCTTGACCTTGTTGCGCCTACTATCTCTGAGGGCAATCCTTAATTACATGCCCCAACTGTTGACACCCAAAACACTTCCTATTAATTGGTTGAGGTGCTACTGGTCTGATAGGTAGGGGCCCTTCTAACTGAGGTATGAGAGGACGATAACCCAACTATGGCACTTGATGCCGCTGTCCTTGATAACGCTATGGGCGCGGACCATCTTGTCTTTGATAATAGTGCCACTAGGGCTGGAAATTGCCCTGAGGTCTGAAATTTCCCCGACTACCCTGTTGCTGTGGCCTATAAAACTGCTGACCCCTATGCCTTTGATCATAGGGTCGGTATCTGTTCCCATTCCGCTGCTGGAAGTGACTCCCTCTAGAAGTCTCTCCGACCTTGGCCTTTCCTTCTTTAAACTGCTTCTCATTTTCTTCATACTTCAGTGCCAAGTCAAGAATTCTATCAAACGGTTCAACATCAAAGGGAATAAGGGACTTAGATAGATAATGATTCAGTTTCTTAATAAACTTCTCATTCTTCTTCTCCTGCTCGTCGACCAAGTAAGGGGCATAATGAGACAACTGATTAAACTTGGTGACATACTCGATCACTGTTCTATCCTCTTGAGTCAACTTCAAAAATCCATCACTCAGTTGAGATCGAATAGCAGCGGGAACAAATTTTCGGTCAAAACGAGTCTTAAAATCTGCCAAAGTCAAAGTTGTTAATCTAGACCCTTCTTCCACGAGTTCCACCAAAATAGGGCTGCTCCCTTAAGCTGATGTGTCACCAACACCTGTTTTTGGACTTCGGTGAGCTGCATACGACCAAACACCATCTCACATTTCTGAACCCCAAGCATCAGCTACAATGGGTCCTTCATCTCCAGAGAATTTCTGACCTCCCAAAGAACCAAAATGTTTGTTTCTCTTCGCAAATGGATCTCCTTGTTAGCCTTGACTATTGTTCTGAACAACCTGAAGTAACTGAGCCATCATCTGCCCCACATTAACCGGCACCATATTGGTTGCCTCGGTAGCAGCTGCCGCCACCGCCATATTAGCAGTTGTTTCTTCCCCTGTGCCATTAGGCTCAACGCTTCTCAAATTATACCTTCCAGCCATCACCTTCAAGTTAAACACACATGAGGAATTCGTTCATGAATATTTAGAATAAATTCAACCACCAACCTAAACCAACTAACCCATGTTTCCACAATCCGAGGATCACCTAAACTCTCACAGGTCTAGTGTAACCTAGAGCTTTAATACCAAACTGTCACGCCCCAAAATTTGGACAATTAAATATTAAATTAGAACTAAACCCTAATTAATATTCTATCATCCTAATCCTAGGGGTGAAACAAAAAAACCTAAACGCTAACCAAACCATCCACCATACTTTCATAACTAACCAATACCGTCAACATTAAAGTAACAATAAATTGTTAAAATAACTTAAATAATGTACGGTTACAAACCATACCAAATTATTCCAATACTAAAGTCATAAAAAAAAAATACATAAACTAATATCAACCTTAAGCTCAAGAAAACAAAAGAAGTCCAAACGACAAGTCCAATAATTATAGTAATTCCACGTCACCACCGTAGCCCCAACTAATCCTGCAAAAGAAGCTCGACTGCGCTCAAACAGAACGCACCCATGTTGCCAAGAGACAAAACGGGTCAGTATACAAGTATACTGGTATGAGTGCAAGATTTAACACCCATGTGTCCACCAGACACAAACAAAAATACATTTAATTCTTGTTACGGGACAAGACAAGTAGTTCCAACTGCACCGAGACGAATGGGTAGTTTCTCGAGATACGGTGACATTTAGTTTCTTGTCCGTACACAACGAAATATAAATTGATTATAAAATAAAAAAATAGAAATAAAAATATGGTGGATCAGCCCTGCATAAAAAAGTTTGTAAGACCCACCATCCTGCAAAAAAAATAAAGTTAGCATAATTTAATCATAAGTAACTTGCTGAAGAAGTATAAAAATGCACCATTTTATGCTTAAATAATTCGAATTGACCAAAACTTAAAGAACGAAAGTTGTACATAATCAAATTTCTTAAAAGACAACATGAATGAATTTAACAGAAACTGAACAGGTTGAGAGAAAAATTTGATAGAAAAACCTAGACGGAATTCAATCGAAAAATCTAAAGCTGAAAACGAACAAAAAATGCCCTAAGATGATTTTTTTTGGAAAAGTTTAAAACACGAAAAGTGTGCAGAATAATGTTTTACTTCAGTTTACGCGAAATTAATAAAATTAAGCTCGTTTCGTGGGTTAAAATAGTCTCTAAAATCTACATTGCCAAAATGAATCAAACCTACAATAACAAAGATCATCCAATTATAAGTTCTAATCGATCTTTTTAATAAAAAGTTAAAATACAAAAGTTGTCTAGAATCACGTATACATACCTCTACTCAAATTTCATAATTTATCAAGGTCGTTTACTATTTTTCAACCTGTACAAATCAATACAATACACACTATAACAATAAACTTATAATTAAATTCTTTGTACCTTAACTGTACCACTTCCGCCCTCCACTTTTGGCCTACACATATATCCCATGTGCCTCCCGTATACCTAACACCGCTCCGAAGCCAAACTTGCATGAGGATATCGTCCCGAGTTTGACCCACACTCCCCGGATGGTTAGTATATACGTATGCGCATAAATCAAAGCACTCGTCTACTCATGAGAATGAGGCAACAATATATATACACAACATCTCAATAATAAGAATAAACATAACAATGTCAAGCCTAAAGCATTCAAATAAATCTCGTAATTCTCACTTTTTTTTATACACTCTTTTCTCTTTCTCACCAACACTTAAATAAAACAATAATCCATGGAGTCATGGTGGAGTGTAAAGAATTTATCTGTGAGTTCTTAATTTATTTTAATTTCATATAACCATGAGTGTGATTACAACCATAAAATAAATCCATATAAAAACTCTAAGCCTTGCATACACGACTAATCAAAATAATTAAAATCAATCAATCATCTAAAAACCCTAAACCTTCCATACACAACTAATCAAAATAATTAAAATCAATCAATCATCTAAAAATCCTAAGCCTTACATACACAACTAATCAAAATAATTAAAATCAATCTATCGTCTTTATGTAAAAATAAAATTAAACTAATATCAAATAAATAAAAATAAATAAGAACAACGAATTAAACATAAATCAAAGGAAATGAATTTTGTACTCACAACATTTTTTGAAGATCAAAAAATCACTTAAGAGAATTAATGGAGCCACCAAAATAAAATCCTAATCTTTTTTTTCTCTGCTCTTCTTTCCGTCGTCAATCTTGATTTCTCAATGTCTCTCTCTCTCTCGGCACTAACTCTCTTTCTCTTAGCTTCCTTGGATGAAACAGATTCTTGATTTGATTAATCTATCTATCTCTCTCTCTCTTCCTCACTCATGGCTTGCTCTCTCTCATTTTTTTGTTTTCTTTCCTCTTAACTTGTAAACCTAATCCTTATTCTAATCTAATATGGCTATTATGTAATATTATATTGTATAATACAACATAATTGCAATATATATAAACATAAATATAAGATTAAGAGCTGGTTTGGCAACCTTTGAAAAAGTTAAAAAGTCAAAAAATTACTTAAAAAGTTAAAAAGTTATCACTATTCACAAAAAAAAATATTAAAAAAATAATATACAAATATTAATACAAATAAAAAAAAGCCCCAAGATTGGTATTGACCTGATGGTGGAGTCAGTGACTGGGGAAACAAAAAAAAATTATAGTAAAATATTCACTAAATTGGATGGTAAAGTTGGGCCCGTGGGAGCCCACCATGGGTCATGTTTTGATAATCTAAACCGCTCAATATGTAGAACTCGTCTAGTACTATATGCCTGTAAAAAATTACGTCTATTGGATATCGCTAACTATATGATCAAATTAGTTTTGTATAAAAATGGATAGTGTTATAGTTAACAGTTAACAAAAAACTAACACGATCAGATAGCTATCGATATCCAATCAACATGATTTTTTACAAACATATAGCACTCGACGAGTTCTACACATTGAATGGTTCCAATTAGAAAAAAAGGACCCGTGGTGGGGCCCCACAGGCCAAACAATATCATCTAATCAAAGCCCGAGGAGGAGACAATATTTTCTCATCTACTCACCCACCAATCACCACTGTCATTCCGTACGGCCTCCTACCCTATCTTCTCCTACAAACTTATTTATACAATTTTTTAATGCACATTTTTTCATAAAAAGTCAAAAAGTTAACTCAAACATCCATATTTTTTTCCTTAACTTTTTAGTCCAAAAAGACAAAAAGTACACTTATTTAGGACATTCCAAACAACCCATAACACCTCTCTTTTTTTTTTTCTTTTTTTATAACAAATATAAATATTTGGATTGATTATATATAATTAAATAATACATTAAATTCTCATGTAACCATGTAATTAATAAAGACAAAAATAAAATAAAGTAATAATACCAAATAATGACTTACGACAAATCAGGATCGCTACATTTAGTGAGAAATCCTATAATCAATACTATTTTTTTTATTTTCTTAATTTTAAACAATTAAGAAAATCTCCATTGATTAGCTTCCATTTAATTTTTATTGTACAATCCCACAGACGTTTTGATTTTAAAAATAATTTTGTATGAAATTTTAAAACTCTCATAATATTTAATTTTAAAACAATTACAATCCCACATCGAGAAAATGAATAAAAAGTGAATTGTTTCACTTATATAAAATGAATCTTATACTCTCATTTAATATTATATTATTGTGCATGTTTCAATTCAAGATAGTTTAAATTTTAAAATAAATTTAAAGATTTTAATTAATTAATTTTGTTGTAAATTGGTTGGTCTTTTGACTTAGCCGATTAGGCTAAATTGTTTTCGGTTTGACTAATTTACTAGTTTAACCACAGGTTTATTTGTTTCATCAAAATATATTGCTTAAATTTGTTTAATTTTAAATAAACTAAGATTAATCTTATTGAGAATTTAACGACTGAGATTGCTTGATTAAAAATGAACTTCCAGTCTAAACAATTGTTAACTTTTATTTTACAATCCCACATCAGGTAAATGAGGAAAAAAATTAGTTGTTTCATTGTATAAATCTTATGCTCTCATTTAATATTGTAGTGTTGTGTATGAGGGTGTTTGTTTGAGTTTTTCTGAGCCAACTTATGGCTTCTGACTTTTGAAAAGTTATTTTGGACTGTTTGGTTAAATTTATTTCAAACAGCTTCTGATTCTAACAACTTATTTTAAGTCAAAAGAGCTGATTTTGAGAAGCTGCTCACCCTTTACTTCTGATTATCAGCTTATACTGTAGACATGTTAATTTACGATTATACTCTTAGATTTTTTTATTTTTTATTTTTTTAAAAATAGAAAAAGACCCAAATAGACTATAGAATATTATTGTTATTTTTTATGAGAAATGTAGATAAGTAGTGAATAACAAAAAAATAAAAATTAATTAAAAAAGTTACTTCACAGTTTATTTAATAAACACTACTCAGCAACTTAAATCTATAATTCAATAGCTATACCAAACAGATTAACAACTTCTGATTAAAGTCATAATTTATAATCTGTTAAGTTATAATTTATAATCTGTTTTAACAGTTACACCAAACGAGGTTCAAGACAATTTAAATTTTAAAATTAAAATAAAATTTAAAAGTTTTAATTAATTAATTTTTGTATAAGTTGGTTGGTCCTTTAACCTAGCCGATAGGGTGAACCATTTTTAGTTTGACTGATTCGCTAGTTTAACTGTGATTTTAACGATTTTATTAAAATATATTGGTTAAATTTGTTTGATTTGAAATAAATTAAAATTGATCTAATTAAAAATTAAACGGCTAAGATTATTTGATTTGAAATAAACTTTCTGCCCAAACAATTGTTAACTGTTAAACAGTTAAGAAAATCTCCATTAGTAAACTTTCATTTAACTTTTATATTATAATCTCACATCAAGAAAATAAAGAAAAAATTAATTGTTTCACTTATATAAAGTGAATTTCACACTCCCATTTATATATGTAAAGTGAGATTTTTAGTGAGAAGCCTTATGATCAATATTTCATACTAATTTTTTTGATTTTTTTTTAAATTTTAAACAATTAAGAAAATCCCAATTGTCTACCTTTCATTTAATTTTTATTTTACATAATATAAAAAAATTAAATATAATTATCATATTTTTATTAAATAATATATTATTTTATCCCGTACATAGCACGGGTGATATGCTAATAATAATAATACACAAGTCAAAATATCACATCACCATACAGGACCATTATCAGAGCTCTCAAATTAAAACTTCCAAACATTATTCAGTGTGTTTGGTTTGAGTTTTCTGGATTAAGTTTTTTGAAAATTGAGTTTTTTGGTTTTCATATTTTTTTGTTTTTAGTGAATATTTTTAAAATTTTAAACATTTTTTACTTTTTTAGATGGACCTTACTTAGATATATCTAAAAAGTAAAAAATTTGTGAAAATATATTTTAAAAATTTAATAAATACATAAAAATACAAAAAATGTACTGAATTCTTGTATTTTTTTTTATATTTTTCGCATTTAGTGAATTTTTAAAATATATTTTTTACTTTTTAGTTGTATTTATGTTAGGTGTGTCTAAAAAGTAAAAAAAAAGCATAAAATATTTTAAAAAATCAATAAAAATAAAAAAACACGAAAAATAAGAAAGTAAAATTTTTTTAAAAATATTTTTTAAAAAATAGAATCAAGCAAGTTAATTATTATTCTTTTAACATGACGCGTAGGCGTAACATATTAACCGTTAGCCCAGTAACGACAAATTTCTCAATAAATGATTCTAACTATTTTGAAAATAATAGGTCAATGATCACATCTACTTGTTATTCCTATTGGTATTTTGAGTTTTTTTTTTTAGCAATATTTCGAATATCAGGTAATTAGAGAGGATAACAATACAACAAATCTCAATAGATAAATGTGTGCATGTATTATTTGTTGATGCGTAAACATATACCAATAATTAATACGAGATCTAAATTACATATATAATAACATTAATGATGCCAATAATCAGATTGAAATTGAAGTTAGTCCAATTTGTTGTAATCCATACAGGTAAATGACCTATGTTATAAATGCAAATCATTCATTTGTGAACATAGTTATGTAATTACAATGGGTTATATGCACTTTAAAAAATTTATAATTGATTATTCTAAATAAAAATTATAATTGCAAATATTTCAATCAAAAAATTCAACACAATCTCTCACATGGGGTAGACTTAACAAAACGGCCTAGTTTGCCATCTTGAGAAAAAGATAAAAAGTCAAAAAGTTACTAAAAAAATAAAAAAGTTAACACTATTCATAATATTTTAATGATACAAAACAAAAATAAAAATATTATATCAGAATAGTACACATCAAGAGTCCAAAGCAAAAAAAAATTTAAAAACAATTTTTTATATGATGACATGCATCACTACCACACACGTCCAACCAAAATAAAAAATAAAAAAACAAATTTTCAAATATTGTACTAGACCACGGTGGAAAAGAACGGAAAAAAAAAATTCTAACTTTTTCCTGTATACACAGATCCGTACTGACATACACGCTGATTTATATGGATAAAATTGTAATTTTGTTAATTTATACAATATTTTAATACACATTTTTTCATAAAAAATTAAAAAATTAATCCAAGCAACCATATTTTTTTCCTCAATTTTTTAATTTAAAAAATTAAAAAGTACACTTTTTTAAGACACCCCAAACAACCCATCCGTTCTTGACTTATTTCTTATAGGCCTTTTGCTTTGCGCCACTTTAATTAGAATATAATTTTTAAGATATGATACTTTTTGTCTACACATTTTTTGTTTTCTAAATGTAATATGTCCGTACACCATGAACTTTTTGTACGGAGAGTATTATACACCATATACTGAGCCATACTTGACCGAAGTAAAGTAATCCGGTTAAAGCCATGGCTTTCACCTACAAGTCATGCTGAGCTGCCAATTAGAGCACAATCGAGTTGCCAACTCGATTGGAAGGACGTGAGCGCTCTGTCGTCTGCAATTAAGGGCCCAATTTTGCCCGGTCCACCCCAGCCTGGTGGGCTCAATTCAATCCACGAGAACACCCTGGCCGAGATGAGAGAGCTCAGTTAGCAAGCAAATCCGTTAATTGACCCAACTAACCACGAAATAATGGACTTAGGTCGGCCCAATAAACCGCCGGCTCGGTACCAAACTTCCCTCTCACTTTTGATTTGCATAAATAAATCGCTTTTTTGCCGATAAAAATACTAACCAAATGGCATTGATGAATCACATGAATATTAACAAAATTTGTGCATCTAATATCCACTCAATCAGAAAAGGAACAAAAACGAAAGAAGAGGATATGAGTGTAATTTGAGCGTGATAAGGAGGGTAGTTGAGGAATTTCGGTGAGGCAGTGACAGAGGCCTTGAAAAATGGCTGGTAGTGAGAAAGGAGGGTAGTTGAGGAATTTCGGTGAGGCAGTGACAGAGGCCTTGAAAAATGGCTGGTAGTGAGAATGAAGAAACACCAGTATTTGAAATTGTATCTGGAAAAATTTTGCAGACCCCTTTTCCCCACCCCTTTTGACCCCTCTCAACATGGTTGATTAGTTTTTTTTTTTTTCTCTAATCACCACCCGCCATGTGTGTGTGGGGTAATGGGAGTGATGATTGGAGGGGGTCTCTATCAAAACCCTTGTATCCACACTTGCTATTTGGGGTGTTTTGGGTACCGATGGTGTTATATGTACTAATTAGTGTACACACTGATGTACTAACTAGGGTTATGACATTATTATTGACCACATTTATTATACAAGTTACAAATATCCAAAACCATACAAATGATGTCACATCATTAGTTAGTATACTAGTGTGTATATTAACTGGTACAAATAGTATTAATCTTTGGGTACATAGTAAAAAAAACTACTTTTTTTA
This sequence comes from Camellia sinensis, assembly GCF_004153795.1. NCBI lineage: Eukaryota > Viridiplantae > Streptophyta > Magnoliopsida > Ericales > Theaceae > Camellia > Camellia sinensis. The sequence goes on from NW_021025289.1 coordinate 2,532,467, forward strand.
CTTTTAAATTTTTTTAGCCAAAAAAGTCACAAAAAAATTAGTTTTTTAAGCACAAAAAAACAAAAAAACGAAGGTTACGTTTGGTAGAGTTTTGTAAATATGATTTGAGAGCATGCGTTGTATTTTGAATTTGTGAGTTGTGGAATTATGATTTGAGTGTAAAAAATTTATTTGGTTATAATTTTTAAATAGAGTGTTGAATTGAATTTTAAATTCTATGTGGAATTGAGTTTTGAAAGTTTGATGTGACACGTGAAATAAGAAAATTTGTTTGGTGATGAATTTTCAAAACTTAATTCAACCTATAGTTGCTAATCAAACACACAACTCATAACTCGATATCCGTATTTTTGATCAACAATCATAACCAAACTATTTTTAAAATACTCAAATAAAAAAATAATTTTTTTTCAATTAATTGTTTTTAAGTAATTTTTTTGAATACCTTTTTTTCATTTTTTTTTTCAAATAACTTATATGTCAATTAATTTTTCTGTCAATTCATTTTTTAGGCCTGTATAAACATTAAAAATATTTTAAAATTATTTAGAAAATTAAAATATTAAAAATATTTAGAAAATTAAAATATTAAAAATATTCTGAAAATCAAAATATTAAAAAAAAAAATTCAAACACAAATATGTGTGCATTTTTGTTTAGATTTTCATTTGTTTTAGTGAATTTTTTTTAAAACTTTTATATGCATCTAATCTTGAAATATCTAAATATTAAAAAATAAATAAAAACTAAAATGTGAAAAAAAAACTCAGTACAGACAAATCAAAACCCATCTAAAAATTATTTCTCAAAATTGAAACCAAAACCCGTCCAGTGAGGTGTATAATTCTATTGAAACTAAAACCCGTCCAGTGAGGTGTGCAAATGAAGAAGAATAGTAGCCACTTATAAAATAAAATAATAAAATAAAAGTTAAAAGGATAAAAGAAAATATTTTATTATTCAAACCCAAAGGTATAATATCCACTTACTTTTGATCATCCAAGAATTATCACAAAAGAAAGAGATCTTACAACGTTGACAAAGAATAAAATGACATAAATTCATATTTTTTATGTTATAATTATTAAAAAAAAATTATAATCAAACACTACATATTGGAATATTTTCAATGGTGAATCAAATATTTCACCAAATCTAAGTAAAAATTTAAGGAATTTCTCTATTTGATATCCAGCGTTCCAACGGTGTATTTTTAACTATCAGCAAAATGTTAGTCAATTGAGGGGACGACCGGCCGGACGTCTGGCTAGTCGACCGACAAGGCAATCTGAAAAAAAAAAATCCAACACAAATCTTGAACGGAGAAGGAGGTGGAACTGAAAAATTTCAGTATTGTTTATTAAGATTGTGATTGAACCTAAACAAACCCCTATCCTCCAACTCTCTCTCCCCCCTTAGTGTAAAAGACACCAACCCACTTCACCATTGAGCCTTTTCTTTTCTTTTTTTCTCTGTTTTTTTTGGCTTCTAATTCACACACTTGACAGTTCTTGCTCAAACCCATCTTTACATTCCAACCATGGAAGAAAGATGGGTGGTTCTAGCTTTTCTAGACCTATAAAAGCCCTAATTTTCATCATGTACCACTATTATTATTGTTGATGGAAGACAACCAATTCGCAGGCCATCGTAGGCCAACCAAAAAATTGAAAGCAGATTGAACATGTGCTGATCGACCGGTGGGTCAACCGGCCGGACATCCGGCTGGTTGACCGGTCATCCGGCTGGTTGACCGGTTGGCCCATCCCCAACGTTATATCACAGTGAAATGGTGAAATCTCGCGCTTGTCCTCAGTTTGATGAAAGTTTTGTTCCGTTCTCAATTTGACATCAATTTGGTGAAACCATTGCAGAGGGAAAATGTGACTTTTTTCATCAAATTTGAATTTGATGCTTAATCTGATGCACCGAATATTTTTATAAAATAGAGTTTGAATTTATTTTTATAAAATATTTTAAGATTTTAAAAATATGGTGACAAAATGCAATAAAAAAATCGTAACATGTTTAAATATTAAAATATTTAAAATCTTAACAAAATTAAAATATTTTTACAATATTTAAATATTTAAAATATTAATTTAAATTGAGTTTTGAATTATGTGTTTGGTTATGAGTTTTGAAAAGTAATGGGTGAAAGTATAATTTGAGAAACTTATCAAACGAAGCCTAATTTTTTACCAACTTCTCAATACAAGACCTTGTTACCCCAAACAGCCCTCCATCTGCTGCAAAAGACGCCCCTCCCTCTCTATCTCTCATCACCTACTGCCACTTTTCTTCCATCTTTATCTCACATACAAACAACTTGCCCTTTCCATCATCTGAATTTTGAAATGAAACTGGACTGAACATTCAATCAATGGGTTCAACTCATTGTAACTCGTAATTCCATAGCATCCATGTATTGATGACTAACGGCCGGGCATACACGATATGTATAAATTCATTTGGAGTTATAATACAAAATTTACATTTTTTTTCTTCTCATAATGCATATATAAATCATATGTATAACTATATCCAATATAACATTTAATATTAATTTATTTGATAAATTAAGTAGATGTACATTAAAATATGCACAAATGTTTAAAAAAATGTACAATATTTACTAATTTTAACTAAAAAATTGTACAACAAAAATTCATATAAAATCTTAATTTGGTAACATGAGACCTGCAAATCCTATAAAAAATATATAAGATACATGTAAAAATTAGTTTGCTAACAATGCATATTGATTAAATTAAAATTTTACGTTCTTATAAGTTATAATGCATACTATTTTAAGTATTAATCTCATTTTGTGAAGAATTAAATAAAATTACAAGTGAAAGAGATTACCTAGTAATGATGAGCCAGAGCGTGTGCCACTTGAGATAAAATTTAAAATCAAACTGAACATAAATTTTTCAAACATTCGATTATATATAAAAAAAAAAAGACTAAAAATACTTACATTCAAAAGGGAAGCAAAAAAAAAGTACTAATAAAACATGACTGTAGAAGTTATTTGTTTTGACCATTACAAACTCATTAAGTAAACATATAAATAAAAAAAAATTACATAGTTGATTTTTTCAAGCATAGAAAAAGAAATTATATATTTGTTTAATCAGCCAAACCAACAATTTTTTCGAAAACATAGATTATAAACACATAAACACAAAAATAAGAACATTGATTTTTTTAAAACACACACAAATTAAGTAAACAAACAAACCAAATTTTAAAAAACTGAATTTATACACACAAAAAAAAAAAAGCTTAAAAAAGTTAGACAGGGAAAAATTCCAAATTTTTTAAGTCTAAGTCTAAGTCTAAATCTAAAAAATTGCATAATTTTTTGCTTCGCAATTTAAAAAAAAAAGAATATAAAAATATGGAAGCACAATTTTTTTTTTTAAAAAAAAGAAAAATCCAAAATACATAAAACATTGAATTTGAAACACACACACCGAAGTAAACAAATATACCAAAATTTTTTAAAAAACAAACAAAAGCTTAAAAAAGTGAAACCAAAAAATCCCCAATCCATTTAAGTCAAGTCTAAAGTCTAAATAATTGCACACATTTTATACTTTGCAATTTTTTTAAAAAATAAGTTGAATATAGAAACACACAAAATAGAAAAGTATAAACCCATGACACTCTGCGCCTTCAAAGTCAAAAAGATTTTATTGAAAACATACAAAAAATAAATAAATAATTAAACACACCCGTACAAAATTAATCAACCAAACAAACCAATTCACTGTTTTTTTTTTTTTTAAAAAAAAAAAACATACACACACACACAAAATTAAACAAACAAAAACTAATAAGCCAAACCAACCATTTTTTTGAAAACATAAATTATAAACACACAAAAACAAAAATAAGAACACTGATTTTTCTAAAAAACACACACACACACACACAAATTAAGTAAACAAACAAACCAAATTTAAAAAATTTGAATTTATACACAAAAAAAAAAAAGGTTAAAAAAGTTAAACAGGCAAAAATTTCAAACTTATTAAGTTTAAGTCTTAAGTCTAAAAAATTGCATACATTTTCTGCTTCGCAATTTTTTTTAAAAAATGAATATAAAAATACAGAAGCACACAAATTCTTTTTTAAAAAATACAAATCCAAAACACATAAAACATAAAATTTGAAACACACACACACACCGAAGTAAACAAACAAAAGCTTAAAAAAGTGAAACAGAAAAAATCCCAATTTATTTAAGTCAAGTCTAGCCTAAATAATTGCACACATTTTATACTTTGCAATTTTTTTAAAAAAAGAGTTGAATATTTAAAAATATAGAAACACACAAAATAGAAAAGTATAAACCCTAACACTTTGCACCCTCATAGTCAAAGAGATTTTATTGAAAACATACAAAAAACAAAAAAAAAAAATTTAAAACACCCATACAAAATTAATCAACCAAACAAACCAATTAAGAACACTGATTTTTTTTTTAATAAAAAAAATACACATACAAAATTAAACAAACAAACCAACTTACTTTTAAAAAACTAAATTTATACACAAAAACAAACAAAAGTTTAACAAAGAGAATGAAAATTATAATGAATCGTATAATACAAAACACTTAGAGATAAAGAGATTTGTTATACACTTACAATAATTTTTATTTTTTAACACACACACAAATTAAGTAAACAAACAAACCAAATTTAAAAAATTTGAATTTATACACAAAAAAAAAAAAGGTTAAAAAAGTTAAACAGGCAAAAATTTCAAACTTATTAAGTTTAAGTCTAAGTCTAAAAAATTGCATACATTTTCTGCTTCGCGATTTTTTTTAAAAAATGAATATAAAAATACAGAAGCACGCAAATTCTTTTTTAAAAAATACAAATCCAAAACACATAAAACATAAAATTTGAAACACACACACACTGAAGTAAACAAACAAAAGCTTAAAAAAGTGAAACAGAAAAAATCCCAATTTATTTAAGTCAAGTCTAGCCTAAATAATTGCACACATTTTATACTTTGCAATTTTTTTTTAAAAAAGAGTTGAATATTTAAAAATATAGAAACACACAAAATAGAAAAGTATAAACCCTAACACTTTGCACCCTCATAGTCAAAGAGATTTTATTGAAAACATACAAAAAACAAAAAAAAAAAATTTAAAACACCCATACAAAATTAATCAACCAAACAAACCAATTAAGAATACTGATTTTTTTTTAATAAAAAAAATACACATACAAAATTAAACAAACAAACCAACTTACTTTTAAAAAACTAAATTTATACACAAAAACAAACAAAAGTTTAACAAAGAGAATGAAAATTATAATGAATCGTATAATACAAAACACTTAGAGATAAAGAGATTTGTTATACACTTACAATAATTTTTATTTTTTATTTTTTTATGAACACTAATTATTTTTTATGCTGTGTTTCCCCCCCCCCAAAAAGAACCTGAACACTATTAAGGCCTCGTTTGGCAAGTGTCCATTTTAGTCAAAAAGTTACTAAAAAAATCAAAAAACCAATAACCCATATCAAAAAGTAAAAGATTATTTTTTCTCTCTACTTTTTGCACATTTTTTTGTAAAAAGCTAAAAAGTCATCCCAAACATACTAATTTTTTTTACATCACATTTTAGTCAAAAAATTAAAAAGTTACTAAAAAAACATGTTCTCAAACGAGGACTAAGAGAACAAATATATAAATCAAATCAAATTTTACGAATACTAATTATTTTTTATAGTGTGTTTTTTTCTCAAAAAAAATTGATTTTAATTGAACTTTTTAATGAGTAAAATAAAAATTATAAGTAACAATATTATACTTGCATTTTAAGATGAGTAGTGCATATATGCTTTGGACAATCACTCTACCAACTTGTAATAGGCCCCTATGATTGCAATGTACTTGATTAGTGTTTCTCCTCCTAATAGAAAAAGAAAAAATGTTCTTTCAATAAATGAAAACGAAAAAGTTTGAAAGAGAAAGAAAAAGTTTTTAGCAAACATAAAAATTGAGTTGTAGAAAGAAGTCCACGATGGTGAAACCTTTGTGAAAAGTGGGAAGTTAGTCAATGTGGAAAGTTATGGACAGTTATGCTGTTGTTATATTTTGTGAGTTTGTAATTTATGATTTTATTCTTAATTATAAATTGATATAATTTTAAAAATAGTATAATTATTGAAGAAGTTAAGATTATTTTAAAAAAATTAATAAAAAAATTATGAGAGTATGGCCTCAGCACTCCATGCTGTTGGTTTTTAATAATAATATAGATGATCATCTGCCGATTGGCTTCTTGTGTTTTGAAACAAATGATTTCATAACTGGTCTCTTTTGGGGTTTGTCTTTTTGTATTAATGTTTTGTTGTTTTCTATTTTTAATTTTCTTGCAAGGTAAAAAAAATTATGGGCAAATAACAATTCAGTGTAAAAATAAATTAGCATCAGAGGTAAATTTTATAAATATTATTAATTTAAATTATAAATTTTTTCATATATTTGTAAATATTTTAACAAAAACCACTGAGTTGTAATTTTCTCAAAAATTAATAATAAAAAGGTAAAATTTTCACAAAAGCCCTAACTTTTGTTTCAAAATCTAAGCCATTTTATTTTCCCGCCCTTTGTATCTATCCTTCCATGTATAATTTCTAATTTATTGCTTGGGATGCGTCCTTCACAAGCTTAACAAAACACCAGACCAGACCGTCCGATCTTTCGGTGCGAGAGACCAAAGATTGGCAATCCGTGTTTTGAAAAGACGATCCTAACAAATTCGAGTCTCTGATTTCGTCAGTGAAAGTCCAATTTTTAGGTTAAACCAGGGGAAAAAAAAATGGGAGTCTCGATGGAAACGACGACCGATGATGAGTTCATGAACACCGATTCGGAGCCAAGATCCAGAACAACTCCGAGGCTATTCATCAGAGAAATGGTGCTCAGGAACTTCAAGTCTTACGCCGGTGAGCAACGCGTTGGCCCCTTTCACAAGGTTAGGGTCTCTCTCTCTCTCTCTCTCTCTCTTAAGGCTAGGGTTTCAATGGAATTTGATGTTTTGTATTGGGGATTGGCAGAGTTTTTCGGCAGTGGTTGGTCCAAATGGTAGCGGGAAGAGCAACGTGATTGATGCTATGTTATTCGTATTTGGAAAGCGAGCTAAGCAGGTAATTACTTTACTTCACTTATTCCATTTCTTTGTGCAAATTATGGTTCTGTTTGGATTCTGAGAAAAAGTGTTGGAAAAGGAAGGAAATCAAAAACGGCTTGAACCTTAGTTTGAAGAAAAAGGATAAAATAAAGAAATTGCAGAAACCATAAAAGCATTTGTTTAAGTATAAAGACTCAAAATCGTATTACTGAATGTTATGTAAAGATGTACACTAGATGCAACAATTTGTGCCATCATATAATTCCACCTGAAATATATTTTAAAAATTGTGCAGATGCGCCTTAACAAAGTGTCGGAGCTTATCCACAATTCAACTAATCACCAGAATCTAGACAGTGCTGGTGTATCAGTTCACTTTCAGGAGATTATTGATTTGGTAACTAAATTTCCCCTTATTTAAGTCTACTATAATATGGTTTCTTGTGAATTCGTAATTTTGTGGTTCTTTAGAGCTAAATTCTTTCATGGGTTATAGGTTGATGGGACATATGAAGCTGTTGAAGGAAGTGACTTCACAATAACACGCGTTGCGTTTCGAGATAACTCTTCCAAGTACTACATTAATGACCGTTTGAGTAACTTTACGGAGGTTACCAAGAAGCTGAAAGGGAAGGGAGTGGACTTGGACAATAATCGTTTTTTGATACTTCAGGTTCAGAATCTGTTAGAAAGTGGTTATAGTTCAATCAACAAGTCTGTTGCTAATGTTTTCTAAATGCATTTGTTGGATGTTTTCAGGGTGAAGTTGAACAGATATCACTGATGAAGCCAAAGGCTCAAGGACCACACGATGAAGGTTTTCTTGAATATCTCGAGGACATAATTGGAACAAACAAATATGTTGAAAAAATTAATGAGTCAAGTAACGAGTGAGTTCTATGCCTCATTTTCAAAGAAAAGTTTTTGCTTTTACATCCATTTTATTCTCTGTCATGCATCATGCATGTCCTTTTAGTCAGTACATACACAGTTCTTGTAGTCAAGGCAAGTGTAATAAACTTTAAATTTGAAGTGAGCATGTAGATGGGTAGTTTACAAGGGAAATTTTGGGTGCAGTGTCTTTAATTATTTAGTTTAAGTGGACAAGTTAAAAGTACGCAGAATTTTTTCTTCTACAATGAGACATTGTGTGGTACAAAATTGAGCTACCGTGATCTACCATGTTCATCTGATTACTTACGCAATTATACCTCTAAATGAATACCCCTTATTAGTTCTTACACATAATTTAGTTTCTGAATATGAGACCTCATCTAGACCCTCTAACCGCAAACGGATGCATGCTTTGTCTCTAACACTTGTGTATGTTCTTATGTTTTGTTTTTGTTCATAGGCTAGAAGCCCTTAATGAGAGAAGGTCTGGGGTGGTGCAAATGGTTAAATTAGCAGAGAAAGAAAGAGATGGCCTGGAGGTACTTTAGACTTACTGTACGGTTGTACATTTTCTTTATTTTACTTTAATCTATTTGTCATTTTATCTCATTTTGTCAGGATGTGAAAAATGAAGCAGAAGCCTTCATGTTGAAGGAGTTGTCTCTGTTGAAATGGCAAGAAAAAGCCGCAAAACTGGCATCTGAAAATACTAGTGCTCAAATGGTGGGAATGCAAGCAAATGTGTCCACCTTGGAAGAAAATCTAAAAATTGAAAGGTAGTTTTGGTCACAACATATATTGTATAGACATGATGACTTCAGATGCATAGTCTATATTTTTGTGAAATTTTTGGCATCTGGTTTCAGGGAGAAGATTAGAGAAAATAATAAGACATTGAAGGAGCTTGAGGCTTTGCACATGAAGTATATGAAAAAACAAGAGGTCTGCAATACATCTATCTACTGCTTTTATGTGAAAATTCTCATAAGGTTATCATTTACACTTACTATACAATTGCACTAACTTCTAAGAGGAAAATTTATTTAACTAATCTTTCTAGTATGACTCAAAATGTCCATATCACATGGAGTGGTGATTTTATTGCCTTATTATTTGTCAAAGTTGGAACAACTTACATGAATTTTGTTTGCAAAACCTAGGAACTTGATAGTGGACTCAGACATTGTAAGGAGGAGTTCAAAGAGTTTGAAAGGCAGGATGTGAAATACAGAGAAGATCTAAAGCACATGAAACAAAGGATTAAGAAACTTGACGATAAAATTGGGAAGGTATGGGTACAAATCAATGTGTTTAGTTTGAATTTTTTGAATTCAGTTTTTTGAAAATTGAGTTTTTTTGTTTTTCGTTTTTTTTGTTTGTAGTAAATATTTTTAAAATTTTAAGGTTGCGTTTGGTTGTGTTTTGTAAATGTGATTTGAGAGTATGAGTTGCATTTTGAGTTTGTGTGTTGTAGAATTATGATTTGAGTGTAGAAAATTTGTTTGGTAAAGAATTTTGAAAATAGTTTTGGAAAAGAGGTTTGATTTGAGTGGGGAATTGTTGATGTGATATTTGATATGTGATACAAAAATTTACAACTCCTAACTAAACATACAACTCAAAATTACTAGTTTTTTTTAGCTCATATTTTAGCCAAATTGCCAAAAAGTTACTAAATTAGTCTGTTCCCAAACGAGGCCTAAATATATAACGTCATGGCTCTCTCAAATGCATGTCAAACGTAACTCAATATGTCGATCTTAGAATCTTTGCACTTTTGTTTAAAATTATCATTTTTTGTTTTGCTTAAAATAAAACTTTTGAAAAAAAGAGATGATATCCACTGGATTTTTTTCATATTATAAAAAAAAGGTATAAATAAAGTGGGCAGAGACAGACAATCAATTGCTGAACCAAAATGAGTCCTAGCATGTCTTGTATCTTGGGTTCCCTTAATAGTTGCTGATATTTTTTTGAGGGAATGAGTCTGATTATGAAGTCAGTCTTCATTCTTATGTCATCACGTGGTCCTCAAAAGGCCTTAATATATAAAAACAAACCATTGCAATTCTTGTTTCTTTTTTCGATGTTGTGTGTTTGTCATGTTAATGAAATGAGGCAGTTATCTTATCTTTGCTTATAAATCTATCTTTGCTTATAAATCTATTTATTTCCTAGAAGGTATATTGATTTTTTAACCAGTATATCTTTTGATGACTATTTTCCCATAACAATCCTCTTCACCATGACTCGTTTTAGTCACTTTTTTGTTTGACTGGGTTCTTGTTGCAGCAAAATATGATGTGGCCATATCAACAGCATGTCCTGGACTTGATTATATTGTTGTGGAAACAACTAGTGCAGCTCAAGCATGTGTGGAGTTACTCCGTAGGAAAAACCTTGGTGTTGCTACTTTACTGGAGGAAGATATTCCTAAACTGCAAAAACTTTTGTTGGAAGAGGAGAAAGTCTTGGAGGAAATTAAAGAGAACTCTAAAGGTGCTGTCCTGTTTTACAAATATTATGCAAACAAGTATTGTGTTTACCTTCCCTGCATTACTTAGGAAATCATATATTTAGATTGCTTACATGTGATTTACTCTCTCAAATTTTTACACCATGTTTTCTCATAATTTCTTTTGGGGGATTCCGAATTATTTTAATGTCATTCCTTGAATAGAAGGTTGGACTTTTAATGCCTAGCACGATGGGATTGGGGTTTTCATTACATTGTTTTTTTGTAATTAAGTGTGGTAAAAGCTTGAGTTGCCAAGCATGGGAAAGTGGATTTGAGTTTGAGAATAATCACGTCATATCCTCCTTGAATCTGTTTTCTTGAGCTTGGTTGTGGCTGTGTGCAAATAATTATTTATTGTTACTCACTTTCCAATTGGTTGACAAACAGTTGAAACTGAGATGTTCCGTGGAGAGCTTGCAAAGGTTCGTGCAGAACTAGAACCTTGGGATAAACAATTAATTGAGCACAAGGGAAAACTTGAAGTTGCATGTACTGAAAGCAAACTTTTGAATGACAAGGTGAGGTTGGAAATCTAAATGGAATTTTTCACTTTAGAAGGTTCAGTTCAGAACTACAAGCACTGTTGTTAGTTTTTCCTCCTTTATTACAAAGGTTCCATGTCTTTTGCTTACTTTGGAATGAAAGTTATTTCGTCAAGGCTCTTCCTCTTGCTCTGCAAATCTAAATGGAGTTGTTCATTCTAATATTTGCGTTTACTGTTTTCAACTTAGTGGTAACTGGTTTTTTTATTTCAAAATGAGATGACAATACAATACTTGTCTGAATGAGATTGTTGACTGTTTCAGCATGAAGGTGGTCGTGCTGCTTATGAGGATGCTCAAAAGCAGATGCATGACATACAGAGGAAAATTGAAACAAAGACTTCAAGCATCAGAAACATTCAGAGTGAACTAGAGAAAAAAAAGCTTGAGGCATTGGAAGCTCGTAAAGTGGAACAGGTGTGTCTTTTGATATTAAATTTTGAATTTTCATATAGAACGAACAATTGAATTTTCTTTTTATTGGAATGATGAGAACAATCGAGTCCGTTGCAGGATTGTCTCAGAGAACAAGAAGCATTAATTCCTCTTGAACAAACTGCGAGGCAAAAGGTCTCAGAGCTTTTGTCTCTCATGGAATCTGAAAGGAGTCAGGGATCTGTATTGAAAGCGATATTGCAAGCAAAAGATACAAATGAGATACAGGGTATTTATGGTCGAATGGGTGACCTAGGTGCCATTGATGGTGAGAGTTTCCTGTAATGGGGCTATTAATTCATATTTGATTGTCTTTCCATGTGATACTAAATACAATGTCATGTCATAAGCTTGTAGTTCATTTCTTGAAGAACACATTTCCTATAAATGGTTGAATACGTGGTTTTGTCAAGGAGGATCTCAATTGATTGTCTTAATTTTAATAATTGAAAGACACTGAGCAGTAAAAGTAATCACCCTGTGAAACCAAAATCTCTGTATTCTTAAGATCTCTAGTTTGCAGTACATACTTCATCAAAGTTATAACTTAGCAAAAGTAAAAAGCTAAATTGACACCACACACCCCAAAAAAAAAAAAAAACAATAGAAGAGAAGAAAAACGAAAATCACTTTCTTTACTGCAAAATTTTGAGTAAATCATGTCATTATATGGGAAGTTTTGCAACAATTTCTTGTGCCATGAGATTGCATAGGTTTGCTTTATTTATTTTGTCTAGGATCAATCTTTTTTAGCAATGGGAAGCACTGTGATTGCTTAACGTCAACTCAGTTATGACACTAGATTTTATGGGATTGAAAGTAACCACTAACTTCAAGCACAAGTTAAAATCTGGAGTTTATTTGGTTTATTATGCAATTTCAAATGAAATCATATTTAGATATACCTGTCTGGTGTAACTTCTTGTAAGCTGAAAATTAAAAATCCGAAAGAAGAAACTAAAATCACCCCCTCCATCAGCTTCCAGTTGTTCTTTCTGCTTATATAAGTTATTTTTACCTTATAAGTTGTAAGTAGATGTTGCATCAAATACTTTGGCATAGACTCTCAACATAAAAATTTATAAGTAGCTCTCTATCAGCTGTACCAAACAGTGAAGTTAAATTAATTTATTTCTGAATTTGTAGGCAACACGTATTGCATATGGTGGAAACAAAGAGTTTCGGCGTGTAGTAACACTTGATGGTGCTTTATTTGAAAAATCTGGAACTATGAGTGGTGGGGGCATGACTCGTTTTAGTCACTTTTTTGTTTGACTGGGTTCTTGTTGCAGCAAAATATGATGTGGCCATATCAACAGCATGTCCTGGACTTGATTATATTGTTGTGGAAACAACTAGTGCAGCTCAAGCATGTGTGGAGTTACTCCGTAGGAAAAACCTTGGTGTTGCTACTTTCATGATTTTGGTATATACCTCATATTGAACTGTGATTCTCAGACCCTGCTCTATATTCTGTGTTAATATCATTTTTGACCAGTTAAATCAATGCTTCAAAACCTCACTGAATTGGTTAAATTGTGATTTGGATGATGCATCAGTTAAGTGGATCTTGGTAAAATCAACTTAAGCTAGTCGGCGTTTGCAAATAGAGCTGTCAAACAGTAATACCTCTTCTTTTTGCCGGCTCTGTTGTTAAGAGTATATTGTCTCCTTTTGTTTTGTTACTTATTTATTTTTAAGTGGAACTTTGAGCTATTACTTTTTATTATTCCAACACTGCCTTGAAGAAACTTTAAGGTTTCAAAGCAAAAGGATTTATTTGGATTGAGACACTTTGATTGTTGAAGATAAGATTATATTGTTAAAGGTATTAGAATGAATATATGGGGACACTTTTCTTTCGTGCTACAAGCATGTAACTATTTTTTATTGTTTTTGTTCTTTTCTATTTATTTACTCTCCCAGACATTGCTATAAGGGGGAGCCCTGTGCACTTGGTATGACATTTAAAAAAATTTGCAACTAAAGCCTCACAGCTATCATATTTATTTAAAATAGTCTCCAAAGCAATCATACGCGGTTTAGAAAGTTGAAAAGCTAAACATTATTAACATTTTGTTGGGTATTCAGAATTAGAAATTGTTTGTACAGAGGCTGTTTCTGCATTCCCCAATATTAACTGAACTTTTGTTAATTTCTCTTGCAGGAGAAACAAGTTGATCATTTGCCTAGAATGAAGGAGAAAGTAAGCACCCCAGAGGGAGTTCCTCGGCTTTTTGATTTGATTAAAGTTCAAGATGAGAGAATGAAACTTGCTTTCTTTGCAGCAGTGGGGAACACTGTCGTAGCTGAAAATATTGATCAGGTAGATTTGGCGTACACACAATTTACTTTGTTTGTTCTTTCATGAAGCAGAATGCACAGTGAGAAAACTGCAATGTCATGTCATAAGCTTGTAGTTTATTTCTTGAAGAACACATTTCCTATAAATGGTTGAATATGTGGTTTTGTCAAGGAGGATCTCAATTGATTGTCTTAATTTTAACAATTGAAAGACACTGAGCAGTAAAAGTAATCACCCTGTGAAACCAAAATCTCTGTATTCTTAGGATCTCTAGTTTGCAGTACATACTTCATCAAAGTTATTACTTAGCAAAAATAAAAAGATAAATCGACACCATACACCCCAAAAAAAAAAAAAAAAAAAAAAAAAACAATAGAAGAGAAGAAAAACTAAAATCACTTTCTTTACTGCAAAATTTTGAGTAAATCATGTCATTATATGGGAAGTTTTGAAACAATTTCTTGTGCCATGAGATTGCATAGGTTTGCTTTATTTATTGTCTAGGATCAATCTTTTTTAGAAATGGGAAGCACTGTGATTGCTTAATGTCATCTCAGTTATGACACTAGATTTTATGAGATTGAAAGTAACCACTAACTTCAAGCACAAATTAAAATCTGGAGTTTATTTGGTTTTATTATGCAATTTCAAAAGCTATCATATTTAGATATACCTGTCCGGTGTAACTTCTTGTAAGCTGAAAATTGAAAATCCGAAAGAAGAAACTAAAATCACCCCCTCCATCAGCTTCCAGTTGTTCTTTCTGCTTATATAAGTTATTTTTACCTTATAAGTTGTAAGTAGATGTTGCATCAAATACTTTGGCATAGACTCCCAACATAAAAATTTATAAGCAGACCTCTATCAGCTGTACCAAACAGTGAAGCTAAATTAATTTATTTCTGAATTTGTAGGCAACACGTATTGCATATGGTGGAAACAAAGAGTTTCGGCGTGTAGTAACACTTGATGGTGCTTTATTTGAAAAATCTGGAACTATGAGTGGTGGGGGAAGTAAGCCACGTGGTGGTAAAATGGGTACAGCTATCCGAGCCACCAGTGTTTCTGCAGAAGCTGTTGCAAATGCTGAGAATGAGCTTTCTGCAATGGTTGGAAAACTGAGCAACATACGTCAAAAAATAGCTGATGCAGTGAGGCAGTACCAGGCCTTGGAAAAGACCATTTCACATTTGGAGATGGAATTAGCCAAAAGCCAGAAAGAGGTAACAACTCAAATATGCAATTTCTCCTTTCCCTTTTGATTTACAGGTCTTGAGTTTTTATTTTCTTATATTTTTACTATGAAACAGATTGACAGTTTGAATACACAACATGTTTATGTTGAAAAACAACTGGATTCTCTGAAGGCTGCATCAGAGCCAAGGAAGGATGAGCTTGATAGGCTAGAGGAACTCAGGAAAATTATATCTGCAGAAGAGAAGGAGATTGACAGGCTTACACAGGGTTCAAAACAGCTGAAGGAGAAGGTGGGCAAGGGTATTATTTTCCATTGTTGGAACCTGGTCATTTTGGTTCAGCACAGTAAATGCTTATTTGCCTCCATTCTTATTGCTTCTCTCTCTCTCTCTCTCTATATATATATATTAAATGAAAGGCTTTGGAGCTTCAGAGTAAAATAGAGAATGCAGGTGGCGAAAGATTGAAAACCCAGAAGTTGAAGGTCAGCAAGATCCAGACTGTAAGTGTATGCATGACTTTAAGGTATGCGGTATCCAATAAATAGATACTTGAATAAATTCATGTCCCTTGCTTGACAGGATATTGACAAGAGCAGCACAGGTATCAATCGCCACAAAGTTCAGATAGAAACAGGTCAAAAGATGTTAAAGAAATTAACGAAGGGAATTCAGGAATCAAAGAAGGAGAAAGAACAACTTATTGCAGAGAAAGAGAAGTTGCTTGCCACTTTCAAAGAAATAGAACAGAAGGCGTTTACTGTTCAAGAGAATTATAAGAAAACCCAGGAGGTTATTTATTTACTCATTTAACTTTTTGCATCTGTTAATGTAGATTAACAGTTTCTGTTGTAACTGGTGCATGCTTTTTGCTTTTTCTTTTTCCTTTGTCTAGCTTATTGATCAACATAAAGATGTGCTGGATAAAGCAAAATCTGACTACGAAGAACTGAAAAAAGCTGTGGACGAATTGCGGGCATCTGAGGTTTCTGCCAATAAATACACCCTCTTTTTGTGGCTTCTTTCTGGTACATCTATGTTGTGAGAGGTGTGATTAATTTATTAGGGATAACACAGGTTGATGCTGACTACAAGTTACAAGATATGAAGAAGGCCTATAAAGAGTTGGACATGAAAGGGAAAGGATACAAGAAAAGGCTCGATGATTTGCATATGGCTTCCTTGAAGCATATGGAACAGTATGCCTCAATCTGTAGGCTGTATTCTACAATTAGCAGGCATTGTGATTTTCAAGCATGCTTAACCCCACTTTATCTTTATTTTTGTCGAATGCAGAATTCAGAAAGATTTAGTGGACCAAGAAAAGCTTCAAGCAACACTGACAGATGAAGCTCTTTCTGGGGCTTGTGACTTAAAGAGGGCCCTTGAAATGGTGGCACTGCTTGAAGCACAACTGAAAGAGATGAACCCAAATCTCGATTCAATCTCAGAGTATGCATTTTTCTCTGTTGATTTATATAATATTCAACTGAAATTATAATTTTATTTTTGCAATTTTCTGTGCTCTGTACTTATGACTACTAGATACCGAAGAAAAGTTTCCTTGTACAATGAACGTGTAGAGGATCTCAACTTGATAACCCAACAGCGCGATGATATAAAGAAACAATATGATGACTGGAGAAAGAAAAGGCAAGTTTATCATGTATTTTTGCCAGTAATTTTCATACAGTTACTCTTCCAATATTTGTTACCTAGTTGGTTATTGTTTTCAGGTTGGATGAGTTCATGGCAGGATTTAACACAATCTCTCTAAAGCTGAAGGAAATGTATCAGGTTCTCTCTCTCTCTCTCTCTAAACTGCTGGTTTCATTTGGTTATGAATTCCTCCCTTTGTGCTTGTCCTCTAGGGTTTTGTTGGATGCCTTATTTGAATGTGTATCTGGATTTTTGGCATTGTTGAAAACTTAGGCTGGTGGTATTGACTATGTTATTTGTAGTTGGTGCTATTGTCATTTATACGAATCTTTAACTTTGCTCTTCCCTTGATGGTGTTCTTCTGGTTCTTTTGAAAATCTTCACATTACTTTGTCCAAATGCAACAGGATGCTGATTTAAATTTTTTTTTGGGTGGATGTTGGGCTAAGAGTTTTCTTGTATATATTCCACAGAAATGCTACTTCTCTTGATCTTGTATACATTCATTTGGAATATGGTTATAGCCATTTATGTTCTTGCTACAGATGATTACTCTTGGAGGTGATGCAGAACTTGAGTTAGTGGACTCATTGGATCCTTTCTCTGAAGGTGTTGTTTTCAGTGTTAGGCCACCTAAAAAGAGCTGGAAGAATATTTCAAACTTATCGGGTGGTGAAAAGGTATTCTCTGAAAAGCATCAATGGCTCCAAATTAGTTAATTTTTTTAAATGAACGTTGTTAGTTATGTTGCCCATCTGTCAAATTCCATGAAATTTATTACGTGTTGGCTTTTTCTTTCAGACACTCAGCTCATTAGCTCTTGTTTTTGCTCTCCACCACTACAAACCTACCCCACTTTATGTTATGGATGAGATTGATGCTGCTCTGGGTATGTTCATCTATTGTAGATTCTTCTGGATTGCTTTTGCTTTGTTTCCTTCTGACTCTATTTTCCTCCGTCTTGTATTGGGTTCACACACGTGGCAGATTTTAAGAATGTTTCTATTGTGGGACATTATGTGAAAGATCGTACAAAGGATGCACAATTTATAATCATCAGGTGCATTGGATGAAATCTTGGTTTATTATTAAATTTCTCTTGTTAGTGTTCTCATGCTGTGTTTTAATTTATGTTACTGCAGCCTTAGGAACAACATGTTTGAGTTGGCAGATCGACTTGTTGGAATCTACAAAACTGATAACTGCACTAAGAGCATTACCATTAACCCAGGCAGTTTTGTGGTTTGTGGAAAAGCTGCGTAAGGAGGGGCATTCACAAACTATTCTGATTTGCATGAAACTTCAGTGCCATGCTATGGTTCTGTTTTCTCTAGGCATTAAAGTCTCATCAATGCCTGGAGCTTGTGAATAAGAATTGCCTATATATTGACCAACATTGTGATATGTATTCCATGTTGTATTTGAATCCTTTTTGGCTAATTATTCTCTGTAAGGATATGATGAATATAATTAACAAAAAATTTAATGCTTGCAAATGTATTAATCTCATTGTTCAACGAGATTAATTTGTTGCATCTGTCTTTTCTTTACTGAGCAGTTATACAGCCAGTCTTTTCTTCACTGAGCAGTTACAGTGATGTTGATTCATTGTGCTTGAGAGCAAATTGGCTGCATACATTGTGTTTCACAATTTATGAATGAACAAGCAATTTATATTGGTTCAAAATTGTCATTATTCATTTTAAGCAAGATTATTACAGAATGGTTTGCAGTTGATTGTAGGGCCTTTTGAACTGCTGTTTTCTTTGTTGGTTCTAATATTATGCCAATTCTGTAAATACTATAACAAGAACTTGTCCTGTTTTTGGTTTTAGTTGTTACTGAAGTTGAATATATAATTGTCCCATCCATTCTCATGTTTTTAATTTTCAAATATTCACAGGTTTTGCTCTTTCTATTTTGAATGTTGGAAAGTAATCAGGCACAACTGTTTTCATCAGCAATTCTGAGACTCTGATTCATCACATCTAAAGTTTTACCAGAATGCTGCTTTACTGCACGTCAATTTACAAAACATAATCTCAAAGTGGAGGGCCTTCACACTCTGCTCTGAGAAATTCACCTAGATTTGTTATACCCATTTCTACAGAACGTTGAGAGGATCATTGGCTGTAACCTGCTCATTATCGCTCCTCATTCGGTGAAGTTTAAACGAAAATGAAGCTGGTAAAATTGCCTGAACTGGTTTGTTTGTCACTCGGATCAGATTGTATGACCATGCCCCCTGCAGAGTTCCACAAACCGGCCCAAGCACATACACCCAAACCCCTTTGTAATAGCCGCTAGCTATTGCAGGACCTATGGTCCTTGCCAGATTCATTGATCCACCTGATACCGGTCTGAAGGTGTCACCAAGCAACTAGTAAGTTTCACATAGGTTCTTATATATATAAAATATGTGTGTGTATTCCAAGTTCCTGGGCACTAGTAAATGGTTGTGCATATCTTGCTAATTGGCTTCGATCATTTGAGTGTAGTGTGTTGTGTGAGGGAACATTTTGTGTGTGTGCACGCGCTCGTGTAGTTTAGCTTTCTACTTACCCAGCCAAGATGGAAGTTATGCATACTGCAGAACCAACTGCTATACCTGCTAGCTCTCCTATCTACATGAAAGAGTAAAGTAAAAAGAATATTATAAATGAGAAAATTGTGTTCAACAAATAATCAATATGTTGTTGACTTTCACAAACAAAATGCAGTGTTGGCAACACCACATTCATCCTGTATGGAGCCCATACTCTACTAGGAAGAACGCAGTGCTGGTAGTAGTGCATTCTGTGTACTTTTTTATGTTTTGTGTGCGTTTTTTATTCTCTCTGTGTTTGCATGATTACTGTAGGTTATAATGATTCTTACTGCTTTGGTATCTGTTGCGACAGCTGAAGCGATGAACATCATAGAAAAAGTTACTACCAACTCCATGATCAGAGCCTGAATATCTGTTCCAGAGGGTGATGTAATGCCTAGATGTTTGATTGGGTGCAACAGTACACGCAGTGTAAATGCAGCAGAAATGGCTCCTGTTAGTTGAGCTGCAGCATAAAATGGAACCTGCAATAAAGCATTCAGGTAAGCTTTTAATTTACTGAAATGAACTCATGGTGAATTAATTCTGGTAAGCATTTAAGTTTTCGATGAATTAATTTCTTCACAATTGGGATCCAGAGTCAAAACTTTAGCACCGTAACTGTTTCGTCTAAGTTTTTATTATGTAGGAGAAAGAACTTTAATATAATAACTAGACAATGCATGCAAGCAATTTTAATTTAATAGCCATCTTTGTAATTTCTTTATTTTAATGTGAAATCATTTAGTTATGTATGAGATTTTTATTTGTATTGTATCACTCTTGCTATTAATGTAGGATAACATGATGCTGTGCATGAGTTAAATGTTGTGTTGTTTTGTTTTTGTTTATTTATTTATTTATTTTTGTTTATGTGGTCTTGCCATAGCACTTTATTAAGTGTTTCATGCAATTATTGTGGTTGGTTCAATTTTGTGGACTGAGTAAATATGATCCAAAAGTGTCCGATCTTCTTTTAGGGTTGGGCTCCACTTGAACCAAATGCATGGTGTGTCATGTGTGGATGTTCCTATCACCAGGTGTGCATGCATTGTCCTAAGTGATATATAAAACGCAAAACAATAATGCTACAGCTAGCTATCGTTTTTTTCTATGTATCATTCTTATCTATTAGCTACATGTTTGAAGTGAATAAGAAACATAATAAAAAAATGCAGTGACTATAGTATTACACTAATAAAATTTTTGACACCACTCTCTACATTTCCTTTTATCTGCAGGAGAGTAATATCTCTAACGAACCTGTTATTGGAGTGGTCATTGTTATAATATAGCAACTTACCCAAAAAGAGTGCTCTAATGGGGCTCACAAATGGCATTTATATTTGATTTTTTGTGAAGAAAATAGAAGAAATAACTAATGCAATTGGAACAATACCAACCAACCAAACTAAATCAAGTTTGAAGTCCCATCCAATGGGTTGGTCACATAAATCTTTTTTCTTTACATAACTCTATCAAAGGTCATTTGTTTAGTCAAATTAAGGAGATTGATATTTCTATTTACTATAGTAGATCACGTTAATCTAGGTTTGCTCTTTTTCCAAACATTTTCCTCTACCGTCACTGTATCGTATCTCTTTACTACTATTTTTGTTGGTTTTCGTTATATATGACCAAACCATCTCAATCTATTCTCTCTCAACTTATGTTCTATCGGTGCTACTCTTATCTATTCACGAATATACTCATTACTAACTTTGTCTTTTTTAGTTTTGCCACACATTCACCTTAACATTCTCATCTCAGCAATACTCATCTTATCTACACATTGTTTTTTTTTTTTTTTATCTACACATTGTTTCTTAGTTGTTCAACATTTCGTTTTATATAACATTGCTGGTCTAATAGCCGTTCTATAAAACTTTCTTTTTAATATAGTGGCTACTCATTTATTGCATAGTATCCGAGACGCACTCTTCCACTTAAGCCACCCATTCTTAATTCTATAGACCACTTCTATTCCAATTTCCCCAACTGTTGTAATAATTAATCCTAAATAACGAAAATGTTCACTCTTAGATAGTTCTTGGTTCTCAATCTTCACTTCTCTTTTGTTTCCATTGTTATTATTTCTAAAGTTACACTCTATGTACTCTATCTTAGTTTTACTTATATTAAATCCTTTAGATTCAAGAATTGGAACAATACCAACCAACCAAACTAAATCAAGTTTGAAGTCCCATCTAATGGGTCGGTCACATAAATCTTTTTTCTTCACATAACTCTATCAAAGGTCATTTGGTTAGTCACATTAAGGAGATTGATATTTCTATTTACTACAGTAGATCACGTTAATCTAGGTCTGCTCTTTTTCCAAACATTTTTCTCTACCGTCATTGTATCATATTTCTTTACTACTATTTCTGTTGGTTTTCGTTATATATGACCAAACCATCTCAATCTATTCTCTTTCAACTTGTTTTCTATCGGTGCTACTCTTATCCATTCACGAATATACTCATTACTAACTTTGTCTTTTCTAGTCTTGCCACACATTCACCTTAACATTCTCATCTCAGCAACACTCATCTTATCTACACATTGTTTCTTAGTTGTCTAACATTTCGTTTTATATAACATTGCTGGTCTAATAGCCGTTCTGTAGAACTTTCTTTTTAATATAGTGGCTACTCGTTTATTGCATAGTATCCGAGACGCACAAATGTTCACTCTTAGATAGTTCTTGGTTCTCAATCTTCACTTCTCTTTTGTTTCCATTGTTATTATTTCTAAAGTTACACTCTATGTACTCTATCTTAGTTTTACTTATATTAAATCTTTTAGATTCAAGTGCTTCTCTCAAACTCTTTAACTTAGTGTTAATTCCTGTTCTGGTCTCATCCACTAATACGATATCATCTGCAAAAAAGATACACTATGGCATATTATCTTGAATATTTCTTGTCAACTTATCCATAACTAAAGCAAAAGATAAAGACTTAAGGTTGATCTTTGGTGTAACTCTACAGTAATTGAAAATTTATTTGTCTCTGTAACCGGCGATCAAATAGTGGTCATTGTACCTTCATACATGTCCTTAATCACATCAATGTAGTTTTTTGTCACTACTTTCTTTTCTAACACTCACCAGATTATATTCCGAGACATATTCTATAATATGTTTTCTTAAGATTGATAAAATCTATATGAATGTCACTTTTCTTCTCTGTATACTTTTCTATTACTCTCTTCAAAAGATAGATCGCTTTCATTGTTGATTTATCGGGTTTGAATCCAAATTGATTTTTTGACACCTCTGTTATATCTCACAATTGTCGTTCCATCACTTTCTCTTACACATTCATTATATAACACACTAACTTGATTTCTCTATAACTGTTGCAATTCTAGACAGTTCTTTTATTCTTATAGATTGACATTAAAATACTCTTCCTCCACTCTGACATTTTCTTAGTCAACAAAATCTTACTAAGTAACCTGGTTAACCAAGTAACCCCTTTCTTACACAAACATTTCCATACTTCAATAGGGATATCATCGGGTCTTAAAAGTCTTATTTAATTTGATCTTCTTAAGTGCCATCTTCACTTCAAAGTTTCTAATCTTTAGGTTTGGCTAATCATTTTGGCAACTCACCATTGGACTTTTGACACATTCATCCTTAACGTGGTATGAGCCACTTCCATGATGAATATGGTGCTTCAACTGGCAGTGCACAAGGCATGGGATTCTTTATTCTTTAATCTTTGTTTCCATGTTTTAATATATATTAATCATTAAATTATGTCTTGGGATTTTCACATAAATAAATAATTGGGAATAAATTTACAGAAGATACTGCACAAGGTATTAATAACTGTGTGTACCTGTTTCCAGGGAAAGTGTCTGACAGCGGCGAAAGCCAGAGTGACGGCAGGGTTCATGTGTGCGCCAGAGATGTGGCCAACTGCGTATATCATAACAGTCACCATGAGACCACCTGCAATAGATGCTCCAAGTTTTGAAACTCTGTGTTCATCATTTGCACTTAGTGCAGCAGACCCACAAGTTACAAACACTAACAGGTAAGTTGCTGTTATCTCTGCAACCAGCTGCCAATTGTTGCCCAAGAAAAAAAAACAAAAAAATAAAAATAAAAAGGTTATTTATATTCGTATGCGATGCATTTTATATCACTGTATTGCTCTCCAAATTCTTATTTCTGGTGAAAGAGACATTGGGCATATGCATGTGTGTTTTTTTTATGAGACTGCCACAAATTTTACAGAAAAGTAAAAGCAACTTTCGAGGATTTTCTCGGGAAAAAATGTTCACACAAATTTCAGAAGTACACAACATTTTTTGCAGGAAAAAAATCAAAACCGTTCCATGCTATGTAGAAGATGCTGCTGCCTTTATTATGGTTTGTCTGCGCAAACATAAGCTAAAGCAAAAGAAATTAACAAAGAATATTATGTTAATTAATTGTTAATATACATACATATACACGTATTAGGCTGCATGCAATTGTGGAAAGATGTTAATGTATATGCATGATATGTAGGGTATTGTCACTTGACAATCATCGTAGAAACTACTATACGAGCCCCTGCCTATTGGGTAGCTAGAGATGACGAGTCTAGATAGGCAAAGTGGTGCTTGAATCATAGTCTTAATCAAGCTCTTGAGATTAATAATGGTAGTGTGGTGTGTCAAGTGTGAAGGATAAATGGATGGGATGTAGTGTACCTTTTTGAGAAACCCTGGTGGATAATGTTCTCCAAATAGTCTCCAAACATGACATAGGTCTGTCTTCGAGGATTTTGGGTTTTCCACATGGATCGACTCATTTGTGTTGGTTTAGTTGTTGAGATTTTGGTGTGTATTCTCCATTTCTTGTATGTAAGGAAAGCCTGCAAATTCTTGAAAGATGGAGAGGGAATAAAACTACAGTAATGGACAAATGCCCAAGTTGTTGGAGCACTTCTGCCTTTTATAACCCCCCCCTCTCTCTCTCTCTCTCTCTCTCTCTAGAGAAACAACTCTGCTATTTGCACAGAAATAACAAGTGCTGCTGAAGAAAATATATGCAATACTCCAATTTGATAATTTTTGGTCTCAACAGTTGGATCTGTGAAGTGAAGTCCCACATCGCCTGAATATTAAAGTAGAATTAAGCATATAAGCGTGAGAGCACCCTCACCTTAGGAGCTAGCTTTTGGGGTGAGTTTTACTCAAAATCTTGTAACCAGAGTACTCAGGGATGTGTAGGGTGCGTGTCCTTGGCCTACACGCCTCAGGTGCTACCGAGTGAGCACGCTAGGCATGAGGGAGGGTGTGAAGCAAAGTCTTAAGTAATATTAAGCATATAAGTGTGAGGGTATTCTCACCCTAAAAGTTAGCTTTTGAGGTAAGTTCTACCCAAGATCGTGTAACAGGATCATCGTTTTTGTGTTTGATATTCTAGAAGATAATATGAAATGTGTCAATTAATAAATAGTGTGAAACTTTAGTTCATGATTACCTAAAGCTACATATAGGAATTTTTAAGGAGAATAATAATAATAATAAAATTTGTGTGTCTTGTTAATGTATATATGGTATATATTCCTAAATATATTATGTATTGATTTATTAGATATATTTGGGAATAGGCATAGTTTGGTTTCTTGTAGGATATTCTTTCTCAGTTTATATATACAGGTCTTTTATTGTATAAGATTAATTCATTGAATACAAAAACAAAAGGAGGCGGCTTAGGAATTGCAGAATAGTAGAGAGAGAGAAGAAATAATATGTACTCTCTCCGTCCCAAAATAATGGTCCTTTTTGGGGAATCTAACTTTTTTTGATAGTATAATTATTGCATTTTAAAAAAATTGATTTTTCAAAATTACCCTTTGATAGTACATTTTTTGAGGAATATCAATGTCAATTGTACTTTTTATGTTAATGAATTTAAAAGAAGGGTAAAATAGAAAATTTATATTATTTCTATACTTGATTTTTGAAAAGGGACTAATATTTTGAGACAATAAAAAATGGAATAAAGGACTAATATTTTGGGACCGAGGGAGTATTGTATTCAATGTATTTTAATCCTATACAATAGAAGGCTTGTATATATAGACTGAGAAAATTATTCTACTAGAAATTTGACTATGAGAAAGAGTTATCTTACAAGAAACCTAGCTATGCCTATTCCCAAATATATCTAGCAAATCAATACCTAATATATTTAGTAACATATACTATACATACATTAACATCTCCCCTCAAACTCAAGTAGTATAAACATCTTCCTTGAGTTTGGAGAGAGAAACTAAAATATGAAATAAAACTAAATAAGATAAAAAGCAAATAGATTGTAAAGTTTGAACGGGAGCGCAAGGGTGCTTGTGATGTATCAGAGGTCAGAGCTAATGTCGAGAGACAGTTTATGGTCGTGTCGGACCGTTGTAGGAATTGGCCAAAACTAATGCCTGGACAGTTTAAAGTCATGTAAGACTATTGTAGGAGCTAATCGGAATCAATGTCGGGACAGTTTAAAGGGGTCATGCCAGACTGATGTAGAGATTGGATGTTGAACTAGCAAGCGTGGCACACAAATAACTTATGACGTGGTGCTGAACGATGATGACAACAGATGACTGAGTGTGCCAGGGGGCGATTTGGATGGTGCGTTAGGGGGCGATTTTTGGTGGTGCGCCAATGCGACGGCTTAGAGGGTGCGCCAAAAGGAGGCGGCTTAGAAAGTGCGTCGAAAGGAGGCAGCTTAGGAAGTGCGCCAAGGAGACGGCTTAGGTAATGCGCCAATGAGACGGCTTAGAGAATGCGCCAAATGAGGCGGCTTAGAGAATGTGTCAAGGAGGCGGCTTAGGTGGTGCGCCACAGGGGGCGGCTTGAGTTGTGCCACAGGGGACGGTTTAGGTGGTTTGCATGATGTATAACCATGTTCACCATGACATAGGTATAATACTCTCCCTAAACTCAAATAGATTTGAATATAAAAACTTATTTGAGGTTGAAGCAAAGGGAAAGACAGAGTGGAGCAGAAGTACAAAAAAAAAAATGATAGAAATATTTGGCGTAGGAATAAACTAGCGGACAAAGAAGATCACCACGAAACGATATTGGTAGGAAAATATAACAGCAGAATAGGTTGATATATTTTGGAATATATATCATATATATATTAACATGTCTGATATTCAAGCTTCTAGTTTTTAAAGTGTGAACAAAATGCAATTTTTAATTAGATTGTGTGCCATTTTCAATGATCAACTTTGGTGTTCAGGTTAGTCTGGTAAGAGTTTAATTTTGTTCAGTCATTTGACGAGTTTTGTGATCACAACATAACTTGTGATTTATTCAAAGCAATGAATGTCCATAATTTTGGGTGAGACCAATACATTTTTTGAATGGAGTGTCTCACTCTTCTGGACCAATGACTTGTCAGTGTGGGCTTTGTTCTGTTTTTGCCAAGTGGGTTTTTTTTTTGACTGATCTGAACTTTGTTCTCTTGGGCTCGGTTGTTGCCATGCTCATCAGATTCAATTTACTTTTTGATAAACTCCAGTGTTGAATACGCAATTCTATTCTTGTGATTGCTTTAAAAGCAAACATGAAGGCTCGAAAATGAAACATTTTCTAACACATTAATTTTAGGAGAGATAAAAGAACTAGGCTATAAAAAAAATAAATATATAGATCAACTTGCATGGAGTTATAGTTTTAATAAGAGGAGATGAAGGACCTTGATTGGTATTCGGGTGTTGGCATGATCATTTTCGCAAACAAGTTGGCTTGCAGCCCATGAATTTCTCACGGTATGTGACAACAATAAGGCCAATTTTGGCAAGTTGTTAAAAAGTTAAAAAGTTAAAAAGTTATCACTATTCACTAAAAGTTAAAAATTACGGCTGCACAATTTCTAATCTTAATTTTTCTCTACATACTAATTTTTACAATTTTTTAATACATATTTTTCTATAAAAAATTAAAAAGTTAACCTAAATATTCGTATTTTTTTTCTCAATTTTTTAGATTAAAAAGATAAAAAGTGCACTTATTTAGGACATCTCAAACAACTCTTAAATATATTTATTTGCCTCACTTATTCTTTAAACATGGATGGTTAGATGTTACAGCTGATGAATAAGTATTTTGATTAAGACCATCAAATTATACTTGGACAATAATCTTATTTGTTCATATTTTAATCTTAATTAATCAGGTCATTGTTTTATTCTTTAATCTCTTGTCTGGATTATTTTGGGTTTTTGTGGTGAACAACAATTTGAATGTTTGTATATGCATATGAGGGACTAATATTTTGAGACAATAAAAGAGTGATAGAGATTTGAAGAAGTGTTTCAAAATTGTTAATAAGAAGGCTCTTTTTGTCTTTCAAGAAAAGTATGGAAAATATTTGATAACTCAAAATTTTGTGGTTTAAATGATTCAAATTTGTCAAAACGACGTCGTTTTACACTCATTTACACTCAAAATGACGTCATTTTAAGTGATTTAAGTCACAAAATTTTGAACTACTTAACATTCTTGAAAAAGTGTATCACTTAAAAAGCAGAGTTTAGAATTTTTCTTTCTCTCTCTTCCATTGTTTATTTGGGTTTGTGAATAATGGAAGTGACGCGTGTAGGATATGTTTTGCTGAGCTCGTGGGTCAGGCAGTGTGTGGGTAGACAGGTCACCTCATGTGGGCCAACTATTCAAATTGTGCTTCCAGCTAGGCCCAAGCCCAACCCACGTCTCATTCGGATTGTCCCGCCCCATCCTATCCCGCTTGGGATACGTAGGCCCGGTAACTCATCAAGCCATGTAATGATGCTTATTCCATAACGTGCTTGGTATTTGCTATTTTTTCACATTTGAAGTTTTTAAAGTAGTCTAAAGGTAGCAAAAGAGGATACAAAATTGTTCCATATCTGAAATGAATTACCAAACATTTTATACAATATTCTTATAGGTATGTGTCTCATGTTCTGTTCCCTGGATCCCATATGTAGAATATTTGATAAACTTTTTAAAATTCCTAACATTGCTAAAGGGGATATTGAGTAAAAATTATTCGGTAAATAGTATTACAAATTAGAGGAATTGCTGAGATCATATATAGTAGCATGTGCACGAACAGGTAAGTTCCAACGTAACTTGAATTAACTTCTTTATAAAGGGATGTCCTTTTCTTGGACACAACACAATAGTAGTTGCCAAATTGAATTGATGATCCAATTTCGGAATGCTATTTATTTCGTGATTATCAGAACCCTGTTGTCACCTTTGGGTTGTTCTGGATACATTTTCCTTTGAACATATCATCTATACTATTATATTAAGTGAAGATTAAATTTGATGTCCAAACCTTTTCTTTATGTCACTTGTTTTTTATTTAAAAAAAAAAATTTATATAGATAGGAGTGAGACTTAAATCTTAGATTTCAAAAAAAAAAAAAAATACTATTCAACTTGCTTGGTTGTGTTTTTTCAAAAATACTTTTCAGAAAATTCTATTTTTTTATTTTTCGTGTTTTTTTGTTTTTATTGAATTTTTTTAATATTTTAAGCAATTTTTTATTTTTTACTTTTTAAACATACCTAAAAAGTAAAAAATTTGTGAAAAAACTTTTTAAAATTCACTAAATATCAAAAATATAAAAAAAAAATAAGAATTCAGTACATTTTTTGTATTTTTATGTATTTATTAAAATTTTAAAATATTTTTTCACAAATTTTTTACTTTTTAAATACATCTAAGTAAGGTGCATTTAAAAAAATAAAAAAAATGTTTAAAATTTTAAAAATATTCATTAAAAATAAAAAATACGAAAACTAAAAAATTGAATTTTCAAAAAATTTAATTCAAAAAATTCAAACCAACACTGATTATAACTTGAGTGACACAATATATAATAAGTATTTTATTTTATTTGAATTACATACTCATCGTGTGTGTCAATTGGTAATTTATATAAAAAAAATTAATTTCAAAAGGCATAGATAGTGATATAATTGAACACATTTGTATTAAAAATAATAAATAATTTAATTTTAAAATCATGTAACACCACATTTATAAATGATTCAAATCATGAAAATCATAACAACCGTGTGCTGTGAGAGCAAGGGCCGGTTCCGTGATCATCTCGGTTCTGTGCCCAGTGTCTGTTGAAAACGATTTCTCTGGTTCTCTGGAGGCTGGGTATGGCGCGTTTTTTTGTTCTATTTAAAAAAAAAAAAAAATTGATTGAAAATGTGTCAGAAGAAGGAAGGATCAGATTGATGGAAAATAAAATGGGTTTGTCTCGTCCTCTGTCAATCACGTATATCTACGATTGCATTTTGTTTGATGCAAGTGGCGAGTTTCAGCCATGCAAAGGTAGAACCCAAAACCAATCCTAACTAAAAAAACAATATAAAATATACATAAGCGCTTGTAATAATTTGTAGGGTAAATTACATTGACACCGGTTGAGGTTTATATTTATTACAGTTTTTTTTTTTTTTTTTAGAAATTACATCCCCTCTCTGAGGTTTAAAGTTTTATTACAGATTGTCCCCTGAAGTTTAAAGTTTTATAACAGTTCCTTTCTCACCGTAATGATCATCATACATAAAATTAAATTAATAGGGGGATCAGTGTAATTTTCCAAACGTGAGGGGGTGAACTGTAATAAACATAAATTTCATAGAGTGTCAGTGTAATTTATCCTAATTTATAATATTGGGACACACGTGTCTGTGTTTGTGTCGGTGTCTCCCAACAATGGAGGGTGTACCAGAAGATGGGTACTCCATTAACGTACCATTGTTGGTTGACAACAATGATGAGAATGAGGACAAGCTTCGTGAGAATGAAGCTGAGGGGAACACCTCCTTTTTCAAGACCTGTTTCAATGGCCTCAATGTTTTGTCAGGTTAATTTTTTTTTTTTTTTTGGGTCAATTCGATTACTTTATTTTATGGTTAGGTCCAGCACTTGATTCGTGTTTTTGTATGTATGTATATAAATTGATCTAGTGTTTTAAGGTCTGTTCTTTAAATATTGTTTTGGAAATGTATAGTAAATTGCGGGATGGCTTGAAAACCAAGTACTCTATTTGGTTGCTCAGTGACTAATTAGACTTAAATTGGGGGATGGCTTGAAAACCAAGTACTCTATTTGGTTGCTCAGTGACTAATTAGACTGAAATTTGGCGACTAAAAAAAATTTAGTTGCCAAAAGTTATGAAATTGGCGACCAACATTTATATTAGTCAGCAAAAACAGAAGATTTAGCTACTAATTTTTTTAGTCCGGATATATTGATTATTGGCGACAAAAAATTTTTTTAGTCGCTAAAAATGCCACAATTGGCTACAATTTTTTTTTTGTCACTGTAGAGTTAGTTTTGACTACTAAAATTATGTAGTTGCTGAATGATAAAAAAATTACTTTTTATCTGTGGCAATCAAAAGTTTAGTCGCCAAAAATTCATTTTGAGCAATCATACTAAAAAAATTTAGCAAGAAAAAATTATTTTTTATCTTTGGTGACAAAAAGTTTAGTCGCCAAAAAATTATTTTCAGCAACCAAAACATATTTTAGTTGCCAAAGATAATATTTAATGACCTGGGTATGTACGTAATTCATATATTTGTCCATAGTATACTTTTGCCGACTAAAAGAAATTTAGTCGCCAAATATGTAGTGTAATTTTATATTTAATCTTTGGTGACTAAAAAAAATTTAGTCGCCTTTAGCTGACTTTTACAGACTAAAGTTTTTTATCGGCAATTGTAATTAAAATTTTGAAAGAAGGTTTTTGAATTTTTGGAGGGTTCCATTTAATTAACGACGAAGCCATGTTTTAGCCGGGAAAATAAGATAACAAAGATGTAAAACGGATGGCTAAGATCACTTGAAGAACCAACGGATGAGATCAATACCTCACCTGTAACGACCCAATCTTGGCAAGGCAAAACCCTGCCAAGAGGGTGCACCTCAAACGCTATAGCACCTTTACACCACAAATTCCTGTATAATTCTTACATCACATCACCACATCACCAAAAGTGCATAAGACCTTTCAATTGCCTAACATATATGAGATGATCTATTCAAAGACAAAAAAATGTGAATAGTGGAAGTGACCGGTGTAGGATATGTTTTGCTGAGCTCGTGGGTCAGGCAGTGAGTGGGTAGACAGGTCACCTCTTGTGGGCCAACTGATCAGCTTGTGCTTCAAGCTAGGCCCAAGCCCAACCCACATCTCATTCGGATTGTCCCGCCCCATCCTATCCCGCTTGGGATACAGACACAGGCCCGGTAACTCATCAAGCCATGTAATGATGCTTATTCCATAACGTGCTTGGTATTTATTATTTTTTCACATTTGAAGTTTTTAAAGTAGCCTAAAGGTAGCAAAAGAGGATACAAAATTGTTCGATATCTCAAATGAATTACTAAACATTTTATACAATATTCATATCGGTATGTGTCTCATGTTCTGTTCCCTAGATCTCATATGTAGAATATTTGATAATTTTTTAAAAATTCCTAACATTGCTGAAGAGGATATTGAGCAAAAATTATTCGGTAAATAGTATTACAAATTAGAGGAATTGCTGAGATCATACATAGTAGCATGTGCACGAACAGGTAAGTTCCAACGTAACTTGAATTAACTCTTTAGAAAGGGATGTCCTTTTCTTGGACACAACACAATAGTAGTTGCCAAATTGAATTGATGATCCAATTTCGGAATGCTATTTATTTCGTGATTATCAGAACCCTGTTGTCACCTTTGGGTTGTTCTGGATACATTTTCTCTTTGAACATATCATCTATACTGTTATATTAAGTGAAGATTAAATTTAATGTCCAAACCTTTTCTTTATGCCACTTGTTTTTTATTTAAAAAAAATAAATTATATAGATAGGAGTGAGACTTAAATCTTAGATTTCAAAAAAAAAACAAAAAAAAAATACTATTATAACTTGAGTGACAATATATAAAAAGTATTTTATTTTATTTGAATTGCATACTCATCGTGTGTGTCAATTGGTAATTTATATAAAAAAAATTAATTTCAAAAGGCATAGATAGTGATATAATTGAACACATTTGTATTAAAAATAATAAATAATTTAATTTTAAAATCATATAACACCACATTTATAAATGATTCAAATCAAGAAAATCATAACAACCGTGAGCTGTGAGCCACTCATAGCAGGGACCGGTTCCGTGATCATCTCGGTTCTGTGCCCAGTGTCTGTTGAAAACTATTTCTCAGGAGGCTGGGTATGGCGCCTTTTTTTTTTTTTTTTTGTTCTATTTAAAAAAAAAAAATTTGATTGAAAATGTGTCAGAAGAAGGAAGGATCAGATTGATGGAAAATAAAACGGGTTTGTCTCGTCCTCTGTCAATCACGTGTATGTCTACTACTGCATTTTGTATGATGCAAATGGCGAGTTTCAGCCATGCAAAGGTATCCTAACTAAAAGACAATATAAAATATACATAAGCGCTTGTAATAATTTGTAGGGTAAATTACATTGACACCTGCTGAAGTTTATATTTATTACAGTTTCTTTTTTCACTTTTTAGAAATTACATCCCCTCTCTGAGATTTAAAGTTTCATTACAATTGTCTCCTGAAGTTTAAAGTTTTATAACAGTTCCATCTCTTACCGTAATGATCATCATACATAAAATTAAATTAATAGGAGGGTCAGTGTAATTTTCCAAACATGAGGGGGTGAACTGTAATAAACATAAACTTCATAAACTTCATGAGGTGTCAGTGTAATTTATCCTAATTTGTAAAATTGGGACACACGTGTCTGTGTTTGTGTCGGTGTCTCCCAACAATGGAGGGTGCACCAGAAGATGGGTACTCCATTAACGTACCATTGTTGGTTGACAACAATGATGAGAATGAGGACAAGCTTCGTGAGAATGAAGCTGAGGGGAACACCTCCTTTTTCAAGACCTGTTTCAATGGCCTCAATGCTTTGTCAGGTTAATTTTTTGTTTTTGGGGTCAATTCGATTACTTTATTTTATGGTTAGGGTCCAGCACTTGATTCGTGTTTTTGTATGTATGTATATAAATTGATCTAGTGTTTTAAGGTGTGTTCTTTAAATATTGTTTTGGAAATGTATAGTAAATTGGGGGATGACTTGAAAACCAAGTACTCTATTTGGTTGCTCAGTGACTAATTAGATTGCAATTTGACTACTAAAAAAAATTTAGTTGTCAAAAGTTATGGAATTGACGACCAACATTTATATTAGTTAGTAAAAGCAGAAGATTTAGCTACTAATTTTTTTAGTCTGGGTATATTAATTATTGGCGACTAAAAAAATTTTTAGTCGCTAAAAATGTCACAATTGGCGACAATTTTTTTTTGGTCACTGTAGAGTTAGTTTTGACTACTAAAATTATTTAGTTGTCGAATGATAAAAAAAATTACTTTTTATCTGTGGCGATCAAAAGTTTAGTCGCCAAAAATTCATTTTCAGTGATCATACTAAAAAAATTTAGTAAGGAAAAATTATTTTTTATCTTTGGCGACTAAAAGTTTAGTCGCCAAAAAATTATTTTCAGCAACCAAAACATATTTTAGTTGCCAAAGATGATATTTAATGACCTGGGTATGTATGTAATTCAAATATTTGTCCATAGTATACTTTTGCCGACTAAAAGAAATTTTGTCGCCAAATATGTAGTATAATTTTATTTTTAATCTTTGGTGACTAAAAAAAATTTAGTTGCCTTTAGCTGACTTTTACGGACTAAAGTTTTTTATCGGCAATTGTAATTAAAATTTTGAAAGAAGGTTTTTGAATTTTTGGAGGGTTCCATACTTAGGAGTTGTTTAGGATGATCTAAATAAATGTATTTTTTGACTTTTTATGAAATATAGATTGGGTTTGAAGTGATGTGGTAGAGAGGTGATGTGACTTAAATAAAATGATTTTACTTAAATAAGATAGTGACTTTTTGACTTTTTAACTTTTTGAATTTTTTAATTTATGCCAAACAAGGCCTTAATTAACGACGAAGCTATGTTTTAGTCCGAAAAATAAGATAACAAAGATGTAAAACGGATGGCTAAGATCACTTGAAGAACCAACGGATGAGATCAATACCTCACCAATAAATTATTAGGGTTATCTTTTCGTTTCGAGTACTGCTAGAGACCCCAAATATTCTACCAAAAATTTTACTAAATGTCTCACATGGGTGTGGGACCCACACAATGTGGGTCCCATGTGGGTCCCACTCATGTGAGACATTTAGTAAAATTTTTGGTAGAATATTTGGAGTCTCTAGCATTTTTGTTTCGTTTCAGATGTGAGGAAGAGCGAGTGAGAAGAGAAGATGAAGGGTTGAGGAGTCCCGCTTCGTCGCTGTCCCGCCGCAGCACCAAGGATCCTCTAGAGTGAAATTTCCCTAAAGTTTCCTAGAGTGCTCCATTGTGTGGTTGAGATTCACTGGCAAGTCACATCAGAAAAATTGATGTGACTTGCCAATAAATCTCAACCACACAATGGAGCACTCTAGGAAACTTTAGGAAAAAATCACTCTAGAGGATCCTTGCTCCCACCGCAGCTCCTCCTCGCATTCGCCGGCAACTGGAGCACCTCCTCCGCCTGTTGGGTATACCTCCTTATTGGAGTGTGGGACCAAATTGATTTATTAAAAGAGTTTTAATTTGGCTTGGTTTAGTATAATATATTTTTATATATTATATTTGAGGAGACCTAATTCAATTTGGGTACAATTAGGTTTTGATTACAAAACCCTAGATTAACAATATATATATATATATATATATTGGTTTATGATTTTTGCTTGGGGTGATCACAAGATAAAAAACGGCAGCAGCAATTCCTTTTCAGCCTCGGTAATAGTGCCAATTAATTTGCTTAGTTCATTATGAGTTTTGGAATTTTCTTTCGGTGCATGCTTGTTTGGGTGTTTTGGTGAAGCTGATTTGGATTGTTATTTTGGGTCTTCTTCAATTCTGGTTCAGAAGATTTTGGTTCATCTATTTGGTGAGGTTTTTCCTCTTTGTTTATTTATGATTATTTGGAATTCACCTAAGGGTGATTTTG